>JAJGOT010000298.1:0-152500 GCA_022457155.1 Cladopsammia gracilis | reverse complement strand
CTTCTATTTCTTCGAATTTTTTTTTTATATTTTTGCAAGAAAATCTTCTTTGGAACGAAATGATAGTGTGACAAAATGTGCTGACATTTTATAGCCCGGCACCATGCTCTGACACTGTCAAGTTTTGGTAGTTTCTTGGTGTTGCGGATGGTGTGATCACCAAATGACGTAAAACAAAAGATTCAAAAGACACTGAACAATACCCACACCACAACACAAAAGCTAACCAACAATGGCTTCCGCAACACCAAGAAACACCCCAAGTTTTTAACGCAAAACTAGTTGTAATCTGCTCGTTATCACTTTATATGATAAACCTGTTCCCTGTTCAAGGCGGATTTATGTAGTTCCTTAAAAAAATGTTAAAATTTTGAAAATAAAATCAGTGTATAGAACTGTTATCAGTCTAATTGCTTCCTCTATTTTCCTCTGTTTAGAATCGTGTTTGCATAAATAAACGAAGAATTTAGAATACATAGCAAAGTCCCAAGTCCATTTAAGCCAAGGTTCCGAAAATTTATGACGGGATCATTTCGATTGCGAATAGGTATCATTTCGGTGGTGGGGATCATTTCGGTGGTGATTGGGGGTCATTTCGGTGGCGGAGATCATTTCGATGGTGGGGATCATTTCGGTGGCGCTACAACCCCCCCTGGGAGACCCTAATTTAAGTGCCTTACCTGGCAAAGACAAGTGTGACCTATACTTTTCAGAGTAACGACAAATAAACTTCATGTCTCGTCGAAAAGAGTAGGGGCCGTAGACCCTGGTGGTGTGGTCAACCTTGCGGGTTGTGGGATTGGAAGGGATGGCACCTCGCATGGGACCTGAGTCCCGTTCGTGCCTTTCCCTCTGGTCTGTATTAGTCCAGAAAAGTTGGATAGATTAGAAATTTAGAAACAAATAGAATGAATATTCTAAAAATGGTAAAATTGCAGCCAGGATTCATAACTATAAACTGGAAAGGAGTTGACACTGGCTTGAATAAAAAACGTAAAAGCTGCTAAGAACTAAAACGTTTTCTGTTTGTAAAAATAGACGTTTCGACTACAAAAACTCGAGATTATGCAGATATGCTGGTATATGGCGACGTGACGACGTTTTCGAATTAGATCACGCTATAGACATTGAAATCGTAAACAAAGCCACTAATTATCACAAACGACTCTTTTTAGAAGCCTGGTATTCCCTTAGAGATCAGAATTCAGGGAACGATCACGTGGAAATTCCGGATGTTTACACCTCTATTCACTAATTGAGTTCTCAAGTCGTCACGTCGCCATGGTGCCAATATACCAGCATATCTGCATAATTTGTAGACTATATATATTTGCATGTTATGTGTTAATTGTCATCACTGATGAAGACTCGAGTTTTTGTAGTCGAAACGTCTATTTTTACAAACAGAAAACGTTTTAGTTCTTAGCAGCTTTTACGTTTTTATTCAAGCCAGTGTCAACTCCTTTCCAGTTTATAGAATGAATATTATTAAATTTTAAATAGTTTAATTCAGGAATCGACTAAACTGCAGATACCGTGACATCATACGGCTTTACAAATATGAAACGAGAGAAGTAGCGGGTTTAAAAGTCGGCACGAGCCTGTAAACTTGTTTCAAAATTTACTTTACAAAGAACGACGTTTTTAAAAGTAGTGATGCATAAAAAGATTTTATTTAGAAAGTCAGAAGACAGAAGTTACACATATCTAATTTTGACCCCAAAAACGCGCCATAAACGATCTAATGCGTCACATTAGAGCAAATACAAACAGTGATAACAGACCACTGCAAGAACTGATCAATAAACAGTTAAGCAAGTTGTTATTAGTACTTTTACGAGCTCCTTTATATCTTATGTTAATTTCGGTCATGTACCGGTTGATTTCGTTTCGATAAATTGCAGTAAGATAAGCTAGAATCGATAAATTCGATATTTATCGATAAAATCGATAACGCTAACTGAAAAATCGATAACGTGATCGATTACTCACAACGAACCCTCATCGATATTTTTATCGATTTCCGATATGATTAACTATTTTTTATCGATTTTTATCGAAAATTATCGATTATCAATTTTATCGATTGACTACCCCGGGAATTTATAATTCCAACTGACGATGGTCCTGACGATGTTTTTGCCTATTTGTTTGCGGTGTTCATACGGCTGAGACGAAGAAATGGTTCAGTTTGCAGCTTGGAAACAGGACAACTGACGCATTCATCACGACTTTCTACATGGAAATGGAATTGCTCTTTTCTTGTTTGCAACAGTCAGTGTAAACAGCCGAAGTTTAACCTTTTTTTAATAAAGCTGTTAAAACATTTCTTCAATTATTCTTGACGTTCCATAAGAAACAGGGATGAATTCAATGTCGTTTGAATTTTCATCGAGTTTTGACATTTGGATTGCTTTAAACATACAGCTTGTTAGGAATGGCATGTCACCATAAAATAAGTTGTCATTGCTATTCTATTGGTTCAAAATATTTTTATTCACTTGTTCAAGTGTAAAACGAGAGAGTGCAGTTTTGGCCCGCATTTTGAATGTGTTCAGATTCATTTGTCAGTTTTCGTCATGTTTGTTAGCCATATCAGTTTTGATTTGTGGCTAGATTGGTGTTAATTGTAGAAGTTTATAACACAAACTATTTCGTTGGATTACGATAAAGATCGACTTGCGGCTAGGAAATTGAGTTAAGCTAAGCTTAAGTCTTGGGATAATCAGCAGTTACACTTAACTTTTCTTTGGTGTAAACTTGAAATCAGTTTACATCTTCGAGTAAGCTTACTGAATGAATGAATGAATAACTTTATTTACCGAGGGTGACACATTACAGTTGAGAACTGGTAAACTTGTGGCCCTCTCCTAAAATATATAAAATGAATTGAATTCGTTAAACTTAACGTCACTGAACATTAGTGTATTTTTTCAGCGGCCATTTTAATAGTTAGAAGACTGACAATCATCTTCAATTTTCCTAAAAATATTTGCTTCAATAGTAAACTTACTGTCAGGGATATATCAGAATGTATTATTCATAAGCTATGCCTTCTACTTCTCAAATTAATAAACGCTAACAAATAATAATGGCATCAAATAAGTTTATGTGTGTTTCAGTGGTAGCGAAATGGCGCTTTGGCAGCCTTTCTACGGCCGGCCGTCATTTTGAAAGTGGATAATGCCATGAGGACGAGGTCTTCTCTGATCCGTCCCACAACTCCACGCACACCGCGCTAATAGAATGAGTGATGCCTGGGAACAAGGCAGAAAAATTTGCATGACATGACCAAACACAATTTCACTTTACAAAGACGACATCAGTATTTAGAACACAGGCTTCACGCTGTTGTTGCCATGATTCAGTGGATCACTGCTGCTTGGAAACCGGTGAAAACGTCAGCAATATGGTGTGGTATGAAAAATAATGAAGCTTGTCTTCCGTACGAATATTTGAAGGAAATCATCTTGAAGTTAATAAACGATACAGATTCCCCGATGTCAACGGATTTTTTTAGGATTCAAATTTCCCCGCCAAAAAACGGTTTTTCATGGACCATGAAATTCAAGAACGCCCGCAATGCATCACGGAAAGTGACAATGGGTCTTTAACAACATAGACAGCATACACATCAAGGCCAGAAAAGCTGTTCCGAGTCTCCGTAGCCTGGGACTAGACTATAATTAAACTAGTAGTAATCAGGGATTATAAGTGCGTTCGAAGGGAAGTCTTTTTTTGTTACAGGAGTAAGTTGGGTGCTACTCAGAAACTATCCCCCCTTCTCCCTTATCAAGTGAGTGGTTGTACACTTTAGACTACAAGTTAACCCTGTTTTGGCCTGGAAAGGAGAACAATTAACAGAGTACAACAGAGTAATACAACAATTCACGTAGTAGTGTTTTCGGTACTCAATTTGTAATGCCTTGGACTTTGTTAGTATCGGAGTCGTAGTAGTTTGATCGGTTTGCTTGCCTGCAGTATTGCAAGTGTCATGTCTGCTTCACTAACAGTGCCACCATTTTCGTCATGTTCAGGCTTTTCAGCAGTTCCTGGACTTGTTGATTGCTAAAACTACCGAACGTTGTTGTCAAGTCAAGTCCAATTAATTGTGTTAAGGCCGATTTACACGGTACAACTTTGTCGCATGCGACACGCTTAAAACATGCTTACAACATGCTTACATGCTTACGTCTGTATTTTCAGTTTCAAAAGCGCCTAAATAACATTTTTCATTGAAAACGTCCAGAACAGACAAGTAAATGTTGCAAATGTTGCAAGTTACCCTTGACGGCAAAACTTTCTCACCAAACTTCGCTCATGCATTACTCAACTGATAAGTGCAGTATGGCGTCAGATGTTGAAGTTCTTCGCATACCATTACCACTTGATTCAATACTTCATGGGCGAGTTTTCGGAACTATTTAAATAGCTGACGCGCGTTTTCAGTTAACGGCTATTCACTGATAAAAGGATAGAAATATGGCGGCAGATGTTGAACTTAATCACGGAAGCAAATCGATACTTCGATCTGCGAGTCACCGCATTATCTTACGGGAAAACGAGGCAGCCAAATTTGAAAGCCAGGTAATTGGATAACATTTCCGGTTCATAGCTTTGCCACTACACTTCCTGTTTAGTGACTTCCGGCTACTCTCACTTCCGGTAAAACAGCGTTACTCAAGTGTTACGACAGCGTCTCCTATAACCCTACTTACATTAGCAATGTTCATCTTTGGTATATATAAGACTTAGAAGAATCATTCCCTTCATTGTGGTACAGCCTTCATTTCCAAAACAATCAATAGTAAACAACGTGGTTGCAGGAGCGACGACTGAATGAAAGGAGTACTCTTCGCCATGTCGGACATCTTCTTATCATGTTTAAAATATATCATAAAACTAACTTACGCATGCGCATGAGTATAGGCTGCAAGGAGCCTCTTGTCTTTTATTATCCTTGCCGCAATTTTCTCATATAGTTTCTATGTAAATATTTTAGAGTTTTAGTCAGTATCTCATTAGCATTTTTACAATTGATTATATAAGCGCATGTTAACAATTTTATTCCTCAACTTGAAAATGACCGTTGAACGGTCGAAACGTCGTTGTTTTTTAGCGTTAACTTTTATAGTAAAATCCGTTTCTAAAAATTTGTTGATTCTAAGTATAACTTCGACGCTTCGTATTTTACTTATTTTCGGGAAAAAAGAAAACAATATAAAACGCTCTGGATAAAAATTGTCTACGAAAGGAAAATATCCTTTTTACAATATCTACATTGACCATGTGGTTTCCAAACATGGTCTGAAATACACAGTTCATGCACATATGTTAGAACTCATTCCAAACACCCATTATTTTGTTTTCTGCGTCCTCGATTCTTTTGGTCACATAAAGAGGTAGGTACGTCATGTATGGGGACACAGTTGGGTACAATGTATGTCCCCTATATGACGTACGAACCCAATAAATTCTCCTTGGCACTGACCAATGAAGAACCGAGATCGAGGGCTCAGAAAAACAAGAGTGCTGTCTGCCTGCAAGTAACGGTAGAGCCTACCTTCTATAGCTCAGAAGGTGCAAGCTAACCCGAACTTCAACCGAAAGCTAACCAGTTACTCCGTTATATAAGTCTTGATAATGTGTCCGACCTCCTTCCGAGCTATGGAATCTAGACTCTACCGCAAGTTAAGGCATTTTGCATTTTCGCTTATAGTTTCACTTGGCAACACCAGTTAAAAATAAACAGTTAGTCAAGTAATTTGACATATCTTCCACGTGTACCACATTCTATCAGTTCCAAACTTCTTGCCCTTATCAAAAAATAAAAACACCCGTTTTAATTAAAAGTAAAAATAAAAATAATAACAGCTCTATTATCAAAATATTTAGGTTATCAGGATAAATGTAATTTCGTTAACATGTACAAATGCCTTTTCGCTGTGGTGCAAAGTAATCTTTCACACCCCAACTGAACCAGCAGTAAGTAACATTACAAGTATAGTAAAATTCATTACAGACGTGCACATTCAGTTTGCTTGAACATTTCAAGAAAACTTTTAAAATTGAAACTTCCATGTTCTCACTATACCCTTAAATAAATGAAAACCATACAACAATAGAGTATAAGTAGTCTGTTGTTTGTGATCGTCCGGGTGAGTGTGGTTCTGAAAAGAACTGTTGTTGTTGACAATGACTGACGTTTCGACAACCTGAGCGGAAGTCATCTTCAGAGTCATGTGAATTGTGAATGGTCAGTTGATGTTATATACGTCTGGTTATAACTGTCATGAACTGTCATTGGTCAGTTTAGCCGTGATGTTATTGGCTGTAGAGACTCAAGTCAGTGATAGGTGCGTTTCGATCCGTGTATTGTTAGTGTAATTTCTGTAGTCGTATTGTTAGTCAAATTTGTCAGTGAGTTCAGTCTATTGTTCGTCTGTTTTGTGGACAAGTCGTTTGTAAGCCGCAGGTAGCTGTTGGCATCTGTTCAGTGGTGTCTGTTCTAAGTTAGTAAACCAACTTTCTAGAGTGAGCCGTTTGTAGTAGTCCGTACTGTAGGTAACGCATTCGGCAGAGTCCCAGTCAATTCTGTGATTCGTGCGTAAGTGGTGTTCAGCAAAGTGATTGTTGATGTCACCATTTTTTGTCGCCCGTTTGTGTTCAGTCAGTCGTATGTTCAGATTCCTCCCAGTCTCACCGATGTAAGAGGCCTGGCAGTCGCAGCATTTGATCTTGTATACTGCTCCTTGTCTGTCGTTAGGTTCGTCCTCGTCTTTAACGTTTGTGAGAAGCTGTCGTAAAGTAGTAATGGGTTTGTGAGCGACACGGATGTCGTAAGGTTGTAAGATCCGTGCAATAGTCTCAGAAGTGCCCTTGATGTAGGGTATTGTCGCTGTGGTGACTGTGGTGACTGTGGTGACTGTACCGACTGTACCGACTGAGTTCTCCACCGAAACTGTACGGACTACCGAAACTACACAAACCCAACATACCGATGCGACCCATAGTCTCATTCTGTGGGTCCCCGACATACCAACTGTCTAAATACTTGGCTACTGTACTGCAACCCTTAACAGACGAATCTAACCACAAACTACAACGTTTTCAGTAAGAACAACTACAACCGAGACTTTGTTAAACGCAATGTTTACAAAAACAACAAATCTGACACAACTTACGCAAAACCCGTCACCACAGCGACAATAGGGCGATCTTTGTTTACACTTTTTGCCTCATTAGCATATGTGCATCATTTTCTAATCGAGCTACAACAAAATCAACTCTGAATATTGAAAGGGCATACTACAATTAGCTTTCTCTGGAAATTTGAACCCGATACACTAGATACTCTTTGTGCAATGCTGTTTTTAAAACTTTAAATTTTACAAAGAATGTATGGGCTCATTAGCGCTTTTGCCACCCAGCAATTTTGCAGTTTTGGATAGCTTATATTTTCTTAAATATAACATGCAAAGAACTAAAAATTGGGTAGATTACTAAATTTAACAAGCTCTTTCTACTGTTGAAGTCAATTCGTATTTAGCGCAATGTCTTCTCTTCGTAAATTCGTATGCTAATGAGACAAAATGTAAACAATGACGTCAGCAAAGATCGCCCTATACCCTACATCAAGGGCACTTCTGAGACTATTGCACGGATATTACAACCTTACAACATCCGTGTCGCTCACAAACCCATTACTACTTTACGACAGCTTCTCACAAACGTTAAAGACAAGGACGAACCTAACGACAGACAAGGAGCAGTATACAAGATCAAATGCTGCGACTGCCAGGCCTCTTACATCGGTGACTGGCAGGAATCTGAACATACGACTGACTGAACACAAACGGGCGACAAAAAATGGTGACATCAACAATCACATTGCTGAACACCATTTACGCACGAATCACAGAATTGACTGGGACTCTTCCGAATGCGTTACCTACAGTACAGACTACTACAAACGGCTCACTCTAGAAAGTTGGTTTACTAACTTAGAACAGACACCACTGAACAGATGCCAACAGCTACCTGCGGCTTACAAACGACTTGTCAACAAAACAGACGAACAATAGACTGAACTCACTGACAAATTTGACTAACAATACGACTACAGAAATTACATTAACAATACACGGATCGAAACGCACCTATCACTGACTTGAGTCTCTACAGCCAATAACATCACGGCTAAACTGACCAATGACAGTTATAACCAGACGTATATAACATCAACTGACCATTCACAATTCACATGACTCTGAAGATGACTTCCGCTCAGGTTGTCGAAAGTCAGTCATTGTCAACAACAACAGTTCTTTTCAGAACTACACTCACCCGGACGATCACAAACAACAGACTACTGATACTCCTGGGTTCAAACCATTTACAAATAGAGTATCATGACTTCGCTACCTCGAACGTTTGCCTGCCCTATTTCCCACAAGGAAAAATGAAACTGATGATGACAACCTGGAATGTTCGAGGGAGACAAAAAATACTCCGAGATAGCCGATTGTAAATTACTTTACACGGTATTTCATTTCCGCCATTGCGCGAGTTCAAAGGTGAGAAGTCGTAACTAATTGTACTTAAGTATCCCAGGAGAGCGTGTATCGTTTAAAGACTCTTTAAAATAACCAAGTTGCAGATAGGAGGAATGCAGTTGCAGATAGGAGGAATGCAACAGAGCATTTTTCTTTACCCTTTCTTACAGTTTCTTACGGTCCGAGTATTACAACAATGACT
The DNA here is from genome assembly GCA_022457155.1 of Cladopsammia gracilis. Classification (NCBI taxonomy): domain Eukaryota; kingdom Metazoa; phylum Cnidaria; class Anthozoa; order Scleractinia; family Dendrophylliidae; genus Cladopsammia; species Cladopsammia gracilis. Next base: position 143,743 of record JAJGOT010000298.1, on the reverse strand, counting down.
CGGTACAACACATTTCTTTCCTCTTCGCTGTCAGAGGAATTCTTAACAACCTTTGTGTCTCCTTTGCAAAAAAAAGCGCATTACAGCTTCTCCAGCAAGTGTCTACTAGCTATCCCCACAACAAACTCGGTGGCTTATGGGGACCGAGCGTTCACCATCGCCGCCCCAAAGCTATGGAACTCAATTCCAACTCAAGTTTGAAACGCAGACTCGTTAGCAAAATTTAAGACATACATACATACATACATACTTTATTTAATGTGGATATACTCTTAGCTTAAAAGCTAGTTTACAGGTATTCCACCTAATAACTAGTTAAAACCTAACAATTAAACAACACTAATATAACAATACATCAGATAAAACCACTGATTAAATACTAATTAAAACTACTATTACAATATTACCGCCGCAGTCAAAATGCTAATTAAAACTAATATTACAAATTTACTTATTTCCGAAATTTAACGATCTAATTCTGTTTACTATTTCATTGGTACCCACTTTTGTTCTAATGTCATTTGATAGTTCATTCCATTTCTTAGCTGCAAAATATCTCCATGACTTGAGTCCGTATTTAGTAGTGTTAACTCTAGGTAAAAATAAAACATATTCTTGGCGCCTGAGATTGTACTTAAATGAGCGTAAATTAATAAGATTCCTGATTGCCTGTGGTGCTTTGTTCAAAATACTATTGTGTATTGTCAATAACATGTCTTGAATTCTTCGAGATTCCAGGGTAGTCTTATCCTTTCCAAGAGATGCTGATAAGATGCATGTTTATCGTTACAGACATACCTCAGCGCCCTTTCGTTGACTTTTTCTATTTTAGTAGTGTTTCTTTTTCCGCAGTGGTGCCAAACTTGGTTGCAGTAATAAAAATATGGCAGTATAAACGAACGATATAACGATTCCTTGGTTTTAAGTGGTAAAATGTTTTTCAGTCTATTAAGGGCGTTTATTTGAGCACTCACTTTGCGACAAATGCACAAAATATGATCGTCAAATTTCAGCTTACTGTCGAGTACAACCCCCAAGAGGTTAGTCTTTTCTGTGGTTCTGATATCAATATCATCTGATTTAAAAAAATAGCTTATCTTTTGTTCTGCCGAGGACCATAGCCTGATGCTTTTCCGGGTTTGGTTTCATGCCATTTTGAATAAACCATGTAGTTTTAAAAACTATTAGAGTGATTTTACTTCATGTGTGAAACACTATCTAACAATTAGTGTGTGATAGTCCAAATTAAACAAAAGGAAACAATGGAATTATAGTCTAATAGTGCATACTATTCTACTAACTATTTCACAGATGAAGTAAAATCACTCTAATCTAACGTTAGATTTTCCCAGTTCTCTTATTTTAGTAATTGAGTATTCTTTTAACTATTTATTTTAGTATCGTAAACGCATCGAGGCTGTCAAAATGCGTCATATAAAAACTGTTATTATTATTATTATTATTATTATTATTATTATTATCTCTATTAGAGCGGTTTTCAATTGTGTCGAAAGTAATTTCGCAATTGCTTTGGTTTTGCATTGCTACGGTTTGTGATTGGCTAGAAATTCTCGCGCCACTTTCTCGACCAATGAGAAGTAAGACCAAAACCAATCGTGACTTGCCTCCTGCAAGCGTTTTCCCGCGCTTGGAGCCGGCTGCATGTATTTGCTTCGAGCTCTGATTGGTTCATTGGATTGTTTACGACTGTTGTGATTGGTCATAGTAATTACTTTGCTTTTTTTTGATTTTTTATTATTATCATTATTATTATTCTGACTTTATTGACGAAAAAAAATAATAATACAATGTGACATTTAAATTACACAACAATACAGACAATAGAATGAACAGATAAACATATAGATAATACATACATTCTACAACTATATCATTATATACTAGAGGTTACAAATTGTAATAATAATGTTGCGAGCAGATGCTGGGCAATAAAACATAACGAAAACAGTAAATTTACATACAGATTTTGATAATTTCATAAATTTATTTATTGGGTCAATTACCATCATTTTCGAATTACACAAACGATAAAAAGCAAGGCTGATTTGCTATTATTTATAGCTGATTAGATTCTCAATTTCAGTTTTATCAATTTGGATCCGGTGCTTCTGTTTTGTTACGTTGGTCCTTGCCTTCAAAATTGCAATCGAATTACATACCATATGAGTAGTTCTTTGTGATCCATTGTTCAATCGGCAAACTCTGAAGCGAAGAAGCGAAGAAGCGAAGAGATGCATCCAGATTCAGGCGCATCTAAGTTATGATGACACCGCATCTAAGTTATGATGACACCGCTGGACGTACGCTTGCTCAAAATCATCGTGACAAACATCAAAAATACCAAAAGCATAACATAAAGCGCAGGGAACCCAAGCAACCACAGGCAAACCAAAGATTAGTGTGCTACTCGCCTGGGGGCTCGCAGCAATAACAATTATTACCACCTATATTAACTCAAATAAAAGAGGTAAGTATCCATTTCTTTTTAACAAAATCCTTCTTACTTATACGTTTTTCCGTTTCATATTTACTTGTAATTTTGTGTCGGAATCCTTCAATTTTTGGAAGAATTTTATTTCTTCTACAATCCCACAGAAACAGTTTCCCAATTATTATAAAGTAGTTTAGCAATCTAAGCAAAGGGCTTGTAGTAATATTTATTATTCCAAGCAAAACATTTTGTAAAGTAAGGTGAACTTGCTGATTTGAGAGAAGGCACCAATAGGATTCGAAATCATTCCGGGCCAAAACTTCTTGGAATGAGAGCATAAGTAGAGTAAGTGATATAACGATTCCGATTGGGTTTGACAGAAAGTACATAAATCATTCGTTCTGAAACCTATTTTGTATAACTTGGTGTTGGTGTAAAGAATTGAATTAAGTACTTTATATTGGAAGGCTTTAACATAAGATTCAAGTGCAACAAAGTGGGGTAATTTGAAAAATATTGTCTTAAATGTTCAGTTGAGATAAGAAAATCATTTTGTAGCTTATTAACAATGTTAGGAGGTTGTGCTTTGTTCCTAACCAGTAACTTATAGTAATCTTTCGACTTCTTTATTGTCGCATCAAATATACCATTGTCGATCAGGAAAGATGGAGAAGTTATAGGTGGGGACAGATGTTTAAATTTTAACGATCACGGTATGGACTGCGGAAGGCTTGCCCATTGAAGAATGTTGGACTTCCTTATATTGTTTGAAACAGTATTATAAGAATCGGTAATGTTTAAATTGAATTCAAAAACTCATTAATAATTCATGAGCATATCAGCCAATCACACGACGCAAATCGATCACGTGTTTGAGTCTTTATACCTGGTAATCTACGGTCATTATGAAAAGCCTGGTGGCGGCTTTGATTTCAGTCACAGGAGAGTTCGGGGCTGAATGGGCAAACAATGCAATTATCGCTGAATTTTTAATAAGAATGATTTTAAAATGACCGTGATATTTATATTAAGATCACACGTAATCTTTATATAAAGATTACTGATATGGGTAGTAATTGTTCAGGATTCTTAGTGCAACAAATGGTGACTTTAATATTTTTGTGCAGTACTGTTTTACGAAATCTGGTCTTTCGCCATTCTATTTGGAATCTTCTCAACAAAATAAACAACCAACAGTTTAACAAATGAGCCGTTATTTAATGACACCAGCGCCTCTTGTAAATTGCCAGGTAAGCGACTGGTTCGCAGATGCAAGCTGCTTATTTCTACTCGTTCTCTACCTCTGAAAAAAAAAATTGTCAGCCGTTTTATCTCCCGTACCTGACAACTTTAGTATAGCATTTTTCAGTAGATGTTTTCCCTCAGAACTATAAAATCCCAAAACTTTCGACAGGAGCCGGGAAGCAATGGTCACTTCGTCGAAGACGTGGCACATGTGTTGTATGCTAATCAGTCTAGTCTACTTGTTTTTTTCGTATGCTAATTTCCTCTTTGCACAAAAGCGCAATTGTTTTAATTCCGAAGGGACACGCTTTTGAAGAATGTTTTTGAAGCCGTTCAAAAAACTCGCAGCACGTGTATTATCAGGTGTAAAAACTCTCGGCTTCGCCTCGAGTTTTTTAACCTGATAATACACTACTGCTCGTTTTTTAAACTATACCTAAAAGATCATGAATATAAATAACTCCAGACTCAAAGTAATTTTTGTAGTAGACAGGTTTTTTATCTATTCTTATTTCTTTATTATTCCAAATGATATTTTTCCAGTCATCTTTTGAAGCAAAGGTTTCTCGGAATTCTGACCACCACACCAGGCGTTCACGGTAAAATTGACTTTGAATTGTACATGTGTAGTCAGGAATCTTATAATTGCAGCTAAAAAAAAGAGACCTCCGAAGGATTTCAGTTGATATTGCAGGTACCTCTTCCAAGTTCCGTCACGTGAGTTCGACATGGTAGACGGTTGTGTATAGAAGAGCTCTGTACGTCCTATCATTTCCCCTCGCTCATCGGACCAAAAAAACACACACAAAATACCCGTACCCGTTTTATTACAGGAAGAAGAAGAAGAAGAAGAAGAAGAAGTACAAACTCTAGCGCAGGAGAAAGCCCAAAAGGTCAAGAACCAAAAGCTGCCCGTTTGATAGAAGACGAACATGGCGACGACCCGGGCGACAACCTTCTTCTCAACATCAAAGAATCCTTGGATACGCTGAAGGATACAATGGAAACTAACTTTAAGCAACTTCGTGATGAAATGATGGACTTAAAAACTGATTTGGAGAAGCGAATTGATGATTTCAAAACGACCATCGGAAATTTGGAGGCGTCAGTTGAAAACGCTTGGAAGAGAATTCAAGAGCTTGAAGAAGCCAAGAAGACCTCCCAACTACAACTGGCATCGCAAGCGACCGAAATCAACAAGTTAAATAAAGAATTGTCCAAGCAGAAAGAAAGAACTATTCAGCTCGAGAGTTACACAAGGCGTGAAAACCTAATGTTTCGTAATATTCCAGAAAGCTCTGACGAAAACTGCTATGATCTAATAAAAGAAATCATCTCTGAAGTCATGGAGCTTGACACACAAGATATAAGGTTCCATGCAATCCGTAGAATCGGAAAACCTGTTGCAGGTAAGATCAGACCAATTACTATGGTTTTGATTTCACGACACTCAAATGAAAACCGCTCTATAGTTATTCTAGTTACAGGGCTAGCTTCTGCCTATATACCTGCATATTCTCTCACTTCTTCAAGCCACTCCTAACAGGAAACCTTGACAATGTCATACCCTATCTTCCTCGTCTGCGGCCTTATTCAACCGTACCCAAACCACCTTCTTCAGTCGCGCAACTTTTTGGAGAGCCTGCAGATGAGAGTCTGCCAGGCATGCGCGGTGCTTCCTCCACGACTTCGATTTCAAACTCCACTCCTTCATCTTGTATCCATTTCTAAAAGGATTAAAAAAACCCCTATTGTTTAGAGAGCATGTCCCGCAATTTTAAACGTCTATTTAGCATTATAAAATAACTGAATATAATTCGCGCATCCTCATTGGTCAATAGCTATTGGCTATTATTGACTATTATGCCATACCCTATCTTCCTCGTCTGCGGCCTTATTCACCGTACCCAAACCACCTTCTTCAGTCGCGCAACTATTTGGAGAGCCTGGAGATGAGAGACTGCAAGGCATACGCGGTGCTTCCTCCACGACTTCGATTTCAAACTCCACTTCTTCATCTTGTATCCATTTCTAAAAGGATTCAAAAAAACCCTATTGTTTAGAGAGCATGTCCCGCAATTTTAAACGTCTATTTAGCATTAAAAAATAACTGAATATAATTCGCGCATCCTCATTGGTCAATAGCTATTGGCTATTATTGACTATTATGCCATACCCTATCTTCCTCGTCTGCGGCCTTATTCACCGTACCCAAACCACCTTCTTCAGTCGCGCAACTATTTGGAGAGCCTGGAGATGAGCGACTGCAAGGCATGCGCAGTGCTTCCTCCACGACTTCGATTTCAAACTCCACTCCTTCATCTTGTATCCATTTCTAAAAGGATTCAAAAAACCCCTATTGTTTAGAGAGCATGTCCCGCAATTTTAAACGTCTATTTAGCATTATAAAATAACTGAATATAATTTGTGCATCCTCATTGGTCAATAGCTATTGTCTATTATGCCGGTAACCCACATGGTAAATGTAGTAGTCCTTATATAAAAGCAATAGACCACACGTTTCTACGGTAAAGCAGTGCAGTGGACCACTTGGATTTGGGATGTTGGAATAACACTCGCCTTTGGCTCGTGAATTACCAGCAATCTTAGTGTGCCCAATCGATTTTATTTGCACTAGCCAACATCAATAATAAACAACATTTTATATTTGTCGTTCAGAGGAGACAATAAAGCTAAACCATACCGGAATGTCTTTTTCGTACATTTTCATGTTTAAATCCATCTTCGTTTTGGACCGTTTCCCCATATATTTAACCTGCCAAAAAAAAAAACACCGGGTGCCACAATTGGCGAGCACAGAAAAATAAACTGACCCGCAATTGTTGAAAAACATGAAATGAATACTAACAACATTGACAGGGAAGATTAAAGGAGCTATGTCTTTTGGGTCAAAACTACCTCAAGTTAAAACTAAGTACCTTTGTCGTACACGAAATGTTTATAGAACACTAAGAGGAAGATATCAAGTGAATTCTCTTTTGATATGCTTCACATTATGGGATAATTGTGCATACTTCCTGCATACCTACTGGTCAGCGGTCACATTTAAAAAAAACGAGCTATTCAAATGCAAATTAGTAACAATATAGGTGAGCATTAAATAACATCGGGTGAAACCTGATTTCTGCGCCCGCGAAAATGAGCAACGCACAAACCAATTGTTTTCACTGCGACCGCTGGGCAGAAACCAGGTTTAATCCGATGTTGTCTAATGCCGACCACCAATATCAACCCCAGAACCAGGCCTGGCAACCAGTTCTTCCTTTTGTGCTTTCGAGGTCATTGTAAACATTGGTTTTGTCGTTTCCTTTTGGATTCGCTTGTGTTTTTTCCTTCGGTTGTTGTATTTATTTGTTCTAACTTTGTGTTTCTCTCGACATTTTGCTTTCCCTTTTAGCTTTCCTTCGAAGTTTCGAGCTAACGTTCAAGTCTACGCTTCGTTGGTTCGACCACGTGCGAATGGCGTCGCCGGCGAGTTGTCAACCTAAACCGGTGGCTCAGGCGATGGAGATTATTTATATATAATAATCCGCAAAGCTGTTGGCATGAAAGCGGAGATTAACGAAGTTTCCGAAGTTCATCCTCCAAACGAAGACGATAGCCTAGAATTTGATGTGGATGAACTGAAGGAGCAACTCGGCATTGACCGAATCCTCGATAAACTTAATAGTCTCGCAGAGAGATTCAGCGAGCAGACCGAGTACACTGGTTCTGGGGCTCAAAACACAAAGTCCATTTCTGAGGCTGCCGAGGAGGTTTTTGGCCCAACGGCTCCTTTTGTTGTGCCTGAAGATTCTTCTGCACAAGATTCGAAAGATGAGGAGTTTACGCTCCCTTCTGTGTTTGAAGAGATTGAGAGCTTTGAGCCCGACGTGGCTAATGTCATTGCTCAACGAATCAATGATGCATGCTCTAAGAAAGCAATGGAAACTGTAAATTACTATGTGTGTCCAAAGTCAATATGGAACTATGGCACGATTTGTCCAAAGAGTCTAAGAACAAGGACCTTGGTCTTCAGGAGGTCCAGAAAGGGGTTGTTAAAGCAGCCCAGCCTATTATACACAGCTTTTTGATGCGGCTTTAAAAGCTCGGAAAGATAAGTCGACCATCGATTCTGGCACTTTATTGCCTATGTTTGCAGATGCAGTGACCTTTATCAGTCACGCCTCCTTTCTCACCTCCTTGAAGAGGAGAGACTTGCTTAGGCCAGACATAACAAAACCTTATCAGTCTGTTTGCAGCAAGTCTAATCCCATTACGACTTGCCTGTTTGAGAATGAGCTGCCTAAACACATAAAAGACATTGGAGAGCTGAACAAAAACTCTAAGAGGGTGTCTGGTCTCCCAAGTTTGATTAAACATCCAGCCAATACATACAAGAGTGGTGAAGATAACAGGCATTACCAGCAGAGATCTGGGAGAAGAACCACTTTTTTAGGGCACCGAGGTCGTGGAGGACATTTCCACAACCGACAACACGTACCTATGCGCTCTACAATCTTGAGCAGCACCAACACACAGGAAGACAAGGTATAGACAAGGTACGTTCTTTGCCTTTTACACAAGCTGGTAATTTACTCAGTAATTTACCAAATTGGAGGGAAATCACTGGTGTCCCTTGGATTTTAGAAACTGTATCCGGGTATTACCTTGAATTTGAATCCCTCCCTTACCAACCTAGGCTTCCGAAGCTACCGACGTTTAATAAGAAGAAGGCTGAGCTGATTGAGTTGGGGATAAACAAACTTGTTTCCAAAGGGGCCATTCCTGAGGTTTGCCCTTGCCAGAATGAATTTATTTCAAATATATTTTTGGTACCCAAGAAAACTGGTGATTTTTGCCCAGTTATTAACTTAAAGCCATTAAATCAATTCATTGAAAAGATCCATTTCAAAATGGAAAACATTCATATGGCTCTAAATTCTATTTCTCCTGGGGATTATGTGGTCTCTGTGGACCTCAAGGATGCTTATTTCAACAAACCTATTTTTCAAAACCATAGAAAATATCTGCGTTTTCTGTGGAATTCCAAGCGTTTTGAGTTTACTTGTTTAGCCTTTGGCTATTGTCTTGCTCCACGGGTATTCACCAAAATTTTCAAACCTGTTATGGCTTTTTTCAGATTTCTTAGCTTTAGAGTTACTATTTTCATTGATGATATATTGCTTGTTTCAAGTTCCTATCAAGAATGCTTTGAACAACTGTCCATAATAAGGCAGCCCTTGAAAGGTTTGGGTTTTACCATCAAAAATTATGTGGAAAAATCTCAGTTGATGCCAGTCACTGAGATCCATTATTTGGGTTTTATCATAAACTCTTTTTCAATGAAATTACAGTTACCAACAGAAAAGCTACAAAAAATCATTTTGGCCTGTTCACAGCTTCTAGCCCAAGGCAGACCTACCCTTCGGGATGTAGCCAGAGTTACAGGGCTGATAGTTTCTGCCCTCCCAGCGGTAAATTTACTTCAACTCCATTATCGTTCTTTAGAGTTATGCAAAACTCAAGTTTTGTCCACTAGCTCGGATTATGATTCATCACTCTCATTAACTTCCCATGCTCGATCAGACTTGCACTGGGTAGTGGACAATATTTCTAGGTTTAATGGCAAATCTTTTAACCCATTGACGACGGTGACTTTTTACGTTTTTGACTGATTTTCTGCATATAAACGAGCCATAGGATTTCGTGACTCCATATTTGGGGTTACCATGGAAAGTGCTGCTGTTCTAAAACACTGAAGGCTCGCGTTTACAAGAAACGTCATTCTGACGTAGTGTTTTTGCTTCGTTAAGCGATACGAACAGATCAAATATGGTTTGTATGCGATTTTTGGTAAGTTTACAGCCATTTTTCATCTTTAGTAGCTGCCTGATGAGCATCATTAAGCGTGAAGGTAGCTAAGAGTCCACTTTCTCAATGAAGCGAGTTAGGTGTTGTACTTCGTCTAAAAATTTGGCTCGTTGTTCGTTGAACTGGAAAAATGGCCGCCACAAAACGAAGCAGCTTTGGGACTCGACTCTGGATGAATTTCTCGACCTACCACGGCATATTTTGGAAGTTGCGACCACTGAAGAACACAACAAGCGTGAAATTTCGGTGGTAGGTCGGAGTGGCTGTGGACTTAGTATAAATATGAAATATGTGGGGGACGGAACGAACCCTGTCAAAAATTCTCGATATTTCCCAGCATGCAGTGCGGTCGTGATGTTGAAAATCGAGGCAAGGCCAGGATGCACAAGAACGAGAGGCTGCAGCTCGGCCTGGCAACGAATAAGAGCATAAAAAAATCACTTCTAAGGTAGGACTAGGACTGAAGTTTGCTGTGAATGTTGACTTTTGGGTTTGCAACGATGATTTCAATAAAAACAACTGATGGCAAAAACGTGATTTTTGTTGTTTTTCTATGACGTTAAAAACGGACATTTTTGTTCTTCTCCGAATTCAAACGCTGATATTCTCCGAAAATCGCTGACTTTTTTGTGTTTATTGGGTGTCTCATTTTGAAGGACTTTCTAGTCAATGCACACAACTGCAATGTTCGCGCGATTGAGAAAGTTGCAATTTTTTAAAGCAGTGGAGTCTTATCGTTCCATTAAGAACGATTTTGGCCGGGACCGTCCTCAAAGGGTTAAAGAACCTAAAATTGACGTTTATATTGAGAGTGATGCCAGTTTAACTGGCTGAGGAGCTTTATGTGATGGCCAATCCACCAATGGGAGATGGTCGCCAGGTGAATTGGATTACCATATTAATTATCTAGAACTTTTGGCAGGTTTTCATGCCCTCCAATGTTTTGTTTCTTGTCAGAGATCCATTCATGTCAGACTGGCACTCGATAATTATACTGCTGTGGCCTATGTTAACAATATGGGTGACTACAATATGAGAACTACAATTACACTTCAAGGTAAGTATACCTCTCGTCTAATTTTAATTTCTCGAAGAGAAAATAAAACCGTAATCAGAGTTTTAGCGAGTTTTCCAAGACAGAAGCGATAAACTTGAAAAAATTAGCCCAATTTTTTTCAAGATGCAATCCATTTCCATCCTGGCCATCTGCAGTCCAAGACACTTATGTTTTCTCTTACTTGCACCGGTAGAATAATTTTAAACAAAACTGAACTCCTATTTTGGGGTTTTCTCTGATATAAAGATTATTTTGGCTTTTTAGAGTTACATTAAAAATCGTGACATAGCCCCTTTAAGTTAAAGGTTTACGTGATTTGATCATTTCCAGCGCTTTGCATCAAACAAATAGGACTAAATGGCAAGAACCAAGGTAAATTTAGAAGGGCTTGTTTGGATTAATCAGAGCAGAGTCAATTATGGAGACATGAAATTAATTCTAACTTTTGAGTCTGTCAACGAAATTCTATGGTGTAACCATTCAAATGAAATCTCTTCAGCAGTACTTTTGCATGGTACCATTTGTTTTTCAATATTTTGCACAATGAAATGATACTTCTTACAGTCTGATGAGGCTGCAGATCAGTGACACAATTTTCACCCAAGGCTGATGTGAGCTCTTCATACGAAACTGACAGTTCTTTCCGTATTTTCATGTCCTCTGTTGAAAGAAGAAAAATAACTTTTCACCTTTTTGCTGTATTGCATGTCCTACAGCTCTTTTAAGAGCTGGAGGACATGCAATACATGTGAAAACATGTTAAAACATGTGACAAAGTTGTTCATGTAATACAGTCAACTCTCTCTAAGACGGACATTGTCGGGACGGGCCCCAACTTTTCGGCTTAGAGAGGTGTCCGGCTTATAGAGAGTCGAGGTAACGTGACACCACTTAATGGCCGTATTCACACTAGAGACGGGAAACCCGTCTGAGTTGACGAGTTTTCATAAACGAGTTTCCCGACTAGACGAGATACCCGTCGAAGTCCTTCACGAATTCACACGTAGACCGGTGTGAATTAATGTTGGTATGATCAGACGAGTTTTACGTCTGGACGGGTTTCCCGTCCTCTAGTGTAAATACGGCTAATAAAGCTGAAACTATGCACAATGAATATACACGTCTGTTTTAAGTAGTAGATAAAATATGAGCGGGAGATCTGTATTTATACCTAATCGTACCTTTTTGGTACGCTTCGGCGGCATATCAGGCGAGTTTGGTCGAGCCATTGTTTGTATTTTGGCAAGACGCAGTCGAGCCAAAATACCCATGGCGAGACCAAACGAGCCTGATATGCCGCCGAAGTGTACCAAAAAGGTACGATTAGGTATTTACCGTACCCAAATTCAGTCCAAAATCCGGTGATATTTTTAGCAGTTGCGGTAATAAAATCTGTCAGGTGTCCTATTGTGAAAAGCGCAAAAAGTGATGAATGAAAAGTAATTTTACTTTCAGCGAGCAAGGTGAGAAATCGTGGTAGCAAAACATGTGTAAAACCCTTCTCTGCAAAACTATTATCGGCATTTGAAAACGAGAAAATTACAGTGTATGTCGAAGAAATCCTTTTACGAGTCTTATCTCGAGAGAACGAACACATAAATAGTGTAAATATCACGTGGAAGCTTCAAATACTCGCTTCAACCGACGTTGAGTTGGAAGAACTTTTGGAACCAGAGGTAAAGTTGACGTTAATGGTTGCATTTTCAAACTTTTTACCATAAAATCATGCCATATCAGGTCAGTGACTTGATATCGTAGGATATCAGGACAGTAGACTAGGCTTCTTATTGGCTAATTACGAATTTGGGTACGGTAAGGGCGTTTACAATGGCGAGCCGAAGATGAGCCATTGTAAAGCCCTTCAAACACTCATTAATAATTCATAAGCATATTAGCCTATCACACAACGTAAATCGATCACGTGCATGGACCTTTATACCTGGTAATTTACTCTCATTCGTATTCTTTATATAAAGAATACTAATAGGGATAAAAGACAATAGTTTTCTTTTCCTTATTTCCTTATAAAGGATACTAATGTTGGTAGTAATTATTCAGGATTCTTAGTACAACAAATGGTGACTTGAATATTTTCGTTCAGTACTGTTTTACGATATGTAGCCTTTTCCCATTCTATAAGGAATCTTCTCCAACAAAATTAGCAACCAACAGTTTAGCAAGTAAGCCGTTATTTGAATGACACCAGCGCCCTCGTGTAAATTGGTAGGTAAGCGAGTGGTTCAGAGATGCAAGCTGCTTATTTCTACTCGTTCGCTGCCACTGAATAGAAATTGTCAGACATTTTATCCACCGTACCTGTCAACTTTGGTATAGCATTTTTCATGGAGTATTTTTTCCTCAGAACTTTAAAATCCCAAAACTTTCAACAGAAGCCGGGAAGCCATGGTCACCTCGTCGAAGCCAGTGTGGCACATGTGCTGTATGCTAATCAGTCTACTTGTTTTTCTCGTATGCTAATATCCTCTTTGCACAAAAAGCACATTTGTTTAATCTCCGTAGGGACACGCGCGCTTTTGGCGGGTCGTGTTTGAAGCCGTTCAAAACACTCACAGCACGTGTTTTAAACATTACATACAGATCGGACGCGAATATTTTATCGTACTTGTGAAATGAAACAATGAGTAGAGATCTGTATGAAAAGTTAATGAATGCTAATTAGCTGAGCAGGTGTTTGTATCAAAAGTTAATTCTACTGTTTAATAATTCATCAACTCAGTTGATTTGTATTGGGGTTTACAAAGGTATACATGTGACTGAAATACTGCCTATTTATTGGTCATAACTGTTATGAATTATTAAGGAATTTTACAAGACTGTTTAAAGTCGTTTGCTTAAGCTAAACCTAAAAACTGGAACAAAAATAATATTAGAAGAGTGGACTTGTTTGTTTATATTCAAAAAAGCACTTCTCAAGTGTCCATTGACGGTTTCAAAGTGTCCTTTGTCCGTCTTAAAGAGGTTTCCGTAGAGAGTTTAGTTACAGTAAAATGAGTGACAAACGGCAGGGACCAACACCAGGTCTTCGTCTGATAGAGGTGTCCGTCTTATAGAGAGTTAAGTTACAGTAAAATAAGTGATAAACGGCAGGGACCAACACCAGGTCTTCGTCTTATAGAGAGTTTAGTTACAGTAAAATGAATGAAAAACGGCAGGGACCAACACCAGGTGTTCGCCTTATAGAGGTGTCCGTTAAGAGAGAGTTGACTGTATATCAAACATCATTGATGAAGAGTGTTTCATCAGGATATCAAAAGACCGAGAAGGGGGTTGAAAAAAACGAGGTACGCGCGTGGCGTGAGTTTTTTTCCCTAACAAATTAGATGGTAACATTGTAAATGTTTTAAATAGTGTAGTAATGCAAAACCACAGCCAACGCGAACTGCTCTTGACACCCAAAGCAATCACTCTGGCCAATCGAAACAGACGCAGACAATCCAATGAACCAATCAAATCCCGAGGCAAATACATGTAGCCGGCGCCAAGCGCGGGAAAACGCGTGCGAGCAAGTCACGATTGATTTTGGTTTCACTTCTGATTGGTTGAGAAAATGGCGCGAGATGTTTTAACCAATCACACGGCGTAGCAATGCAAAAGCAGAGCAATCACGAAATTACTTTCGACACTCAAAGGAAAACTGCTCTACAATGATGCTTACCTCCTTTGTCTGATGGATATTCCTTGCGATACTTAATTCGAAATAGAAAAGCTTCAAGAATAAACGCAACGACGATGGTCATAACAACCTGGTCAAAAAAAAAACATGATTTCAGTGAAAGCTGTACAAAGCATTGCTTTCATTTTGCCTCGTTACTATGGTTGTGACTAGAATGGATACTCCGAAATCAGGTTTGGACCAGCGGTTGCAGTAAAAACATTGGGGTATGTACTTGGTGTATCCCTTATTATTTTGTATTTAAACACTTAGTTTTTATTTCTGTAGAAAAAGAAGATAAAAACAGCCGAATAGGGAATCGAACCCGGGCCGTATGATCTACTCCATGCACACTATCCACAACACCACCTAGGACTAGCTGCCGGAAACGGTAATTTTTAAGGGATATAAGATAATATGCTGCTAGCTCAGACCATATATAAGAACTAACCCTTTCGATACACTGGAAATACTGGAATCAGTGCTTAAACCTAAATACTAAAATCAGTGCTTCAACCCTAGATACTGTAATCCGACCCTAAATTACACTGCAATATATCTAAAAACATTACAATAAGGGATACATGAAGTACCATACATTATAATCAGGGATACACTAAGTACCTAGGAACATTGGTTTGGTGGGGGGTTCTCATTCTCGCGGGCTCAGAAACCTGATTTTGGAGTATGGACTGCATACAACTACACTATAACAGCATGTCACACTTAGTTATCAGTATGCATATTAGGCCTGATCAGTTGGATTAGCTTTCAAATGAGGTAAGGTTCATTTCTTTTTTTTTTCTTTTTTTTTTGTGCAAATAATTTTTTAATGACACAAAAAGACACTACTTACAATTACTCATATACAGACAATACGATTACTTACTCTACTTATAAGTACAATGTAACACTTACTCAATTGTACTAAACCCTAAGGAAAACACTACACATTAATACTTAGTTACATATGTTGCATTATAATAAAGAAAATTATTTTGAAAGACATACAATACAGTTACAATTCAGAAAACTACTCACTAACAATACACTACAATTCACTATTTACAATTAATTGTTATTATTATTATATTATTAATTATAATTCGAATCCAACCTTTATACCATTTGGAAAAAAAATAAATTAAAAAAAAAACACTTACACGGTAAACGCACTTACCGTATTTATTCGATTAAGCGCCCAACCTCGAACAAGCGCCCACCTCGAATAAGCGCCCACCCTGTAGGTGGGAAACTGTTAATAAGCGCCCACCCCACCCCTCTAGGAGGCAACACCAGAGAGTTCGCTTATTGACCTTAGTGACAATGAGATTGAAATTGACAAAGTACTACTAAGAGACTTCCCCGAAGACCTAGTTTTCAGAAGTATTTTAAAGAAACTTTCAATGAACAGTTAAAATTCTGCTTTGGTTTTGTTATTATTTATTGTTTTGTTGCAAAATAAACTTACTACTTGCTGAAAATGGGGAAAATTTAATAAGCACCCAGCCTCGATTAAGCGCCCACCTCGAATAAGCGTCCACTCTCAAGGTCCAAAAATTTAATAAGCGCCCAGGGCGCTTAATCGAATAAATACGGTAGTATATCTTCAATGTCTTAAAGAGGCAGCGGTTGTGAAGCAATTGTACACGAGGTTAATGCTGGAGAACATGTACAGAGGACCAAGATACACTGAAGATACACATATGTATACAAAATCAATGGCTTACTGAAATAAGGCGCTCACATTTCCCCATTTTTTTGGTAGAGTGGTACCCGCGTTGGCCTCTATGCGGTAAAATGATTTGAGGTATTGCAGGAAACCTGCTATCTTTGGCGAGGTTTCCCTTCTTTTGCTAATCCTGATGAAATTTCTGGCTAGAAGGTAAAGAAAATTGATTTGCTGGCAGTTTTTGGAGGAATCCGACTTTAGACCAAGTACAACAAGTATATCTAATGTGTAATGTTCGGGAATAACGTGAAGCAAAGTCAACTTAAAGGTCAAACTATGCCAGAAATAAGTCACTTTAGGACAAGACCAAAAGAGATGAAGAAGTTTCTCCGGTTCATTATTACAAAAAGAGCAATTTGGGTTGTCTTTTACCCCAATTTTTGTCAAGAAGCCGTTTGTTGATATTCGTCCATGCAAAAATTTATATTGGAATTCAATAATTCTCGTACTTTTAGTGTATTTAGCGGCCGGCTGGTAGCCTTCCCTCCAATTAATCGCATCAACATCATTTTGGTTGCAGTCTTTTAGCCATTTCTGTTGATTATGGGATGGTAACATGCACTTTGTGGAATGCAGCTTGGTGTATACAAGTTTTCTCGCACTTTGACATTTTGTTAATCTTACTGCAAAGGTTTCATAATTGTTTCAGTTGTTGATACAGTTGTTTTTACATGTAATCCAAAGAGATTTTAGAGCAGACAGAAGTCCGAAGTACTTTAAAAGACAAACTTTGAGGCTGTATTTGCGCTGCAGTTCAGCTAGTGATAAAAATTTGTTATGTTCATCTTTCAAATGTTTTACTTTCCTAACACCTCTATCAAACCCTTCTCGATAGAAGATAGGGCAGTTATCGATTCTTATGAGTGAGTTATGCCATAACATTTGTTCAAGAAATTTTCTCGGACGTTATGTTTTCATCAAAATTGACTTCCGCCCAGATTGAGAGTATCTCGTTTATGAAGCTATTCTTAATCTTGAGATTCTCAATGGTATCCTTCTTATTTAAGTTACTAGTAAGGATTATTGTGCCTCCAAATCGCTCTAACTCTATATCAAAAAAATATTTCCATTTTCCCTGGTTCTCTTTCTCCAGATATTTTTTAATCCATGTAGCTTTTAGGGACTTGTTAAAAGACTGTATGTCTATCATTTTTAGTCCTCCATTTGAATAATCGTTAATTATAATATCTCGTTTGATTTTATCACCTTTTCCATTCCAGAGGAATGAAAGAATAACTTATTTACTTCTTTGATAATTTTTACATTTGTATGTAAAGGTGAGAGCACATAAACGAGCTGAGAAGCAATCAGACTTTTTAGGACCGTTATCTTTCCAATTAGGGACAGAACGAAAAGGTAGGGTGAGAAAGGGCAACCTTGTCTTACACCTCTTTGAATTTTAAAAAAATCGCTCCCCAGCCATTGTTCAAAACGCAGCTTTCTGGGCAGCAATAAAAAAGATTTAGCCATTTTAAAATGCTACTAAAACCAAAATGTTGAAAGGTTTTCCTAATGAAAGGCCATTCTATCGTGTCAAAAGCTTTTTCAAAATCCATAAACAAGAGTAATCCTGGTATATTGTTTTCTTTGGCGTAGCAAATAACACTTTCGATAAGGCAGATGTTTTCTCCGATAAATCGCCCTCTTATAAAGCCAGTCTCGTCGTAATTGATGAGATTAGGGAGAAAAGGTTTCAAACGATTAGCAATTGATTTTGCCGCTATTTTATAGTCACTGTTCAGGAGGGTTAGGGGTCTCCAGTTCTTAATAAAGAAGGGTTCTGCGTCTTTCTTAGGGATGAGTTCAATAATTCCTCTTCTCTGGGTTATTGAGAGTTTTCCAGTTTCGTAAGCGTAGTTCAGTGCGCTGATTAGGGTGCTGGATACATCTTTCCAAAACACTTTGTAAAATTCGGCTGGTAGACACTCTTTTTAAGTTAACACTCCTTCGCACGAAGTTAGTTCATATTCGTCGATGGCTCTTTCATCTCCACCCTCAAAGAAAACAGTTGTATCATTTTGGTTGTATGTGTTATTTTTGGATGAGTAGAGATTTTTATAGAACGCCACAGATTCAGTTAATATTTTTTTTATCCGAGGTGACAAAGTCACTATCGTTTACTTTAATTTGACTTATTGTCCCTTGCTTATAGTGTCGTTTTTCTAAATTAAGAAAATACTTGGTGTTTTTCTTCCCTTCATTATACTATTTAGTCTTAGATCTCAAAATTGCGCCTTTGGTGCGAAATTCAATTATCTTTTCAAGCCCAAGCCTGCTTTCGTTCAATTCTTTCTCCAGGTGTAAAGAGCGCATTTCATCGGATGTTTTATTATCAAGATCTGCTTCTAATCTGGCAATTGTTTGTTCTAGAATTGTTTCGCGTTGTTTAGCTTGTTTTGTTTTGCTCTTGGAGTAACGGAGCGATCTTTCGCGCACTTTTAGCTTTATCATTTCCCAAAGAAGTGAAGGATTTACCGATTCATCATTTTTGTACTCATCAAGTGTTTCCTGAATCGTTGTTTTAATTTGGCTTACATAGTCCAATTCGGTTAAAAAAGATGTGTTGAATTTCAAGAAACCTGGTCCACGTAAATTTGAATGTAGTGATAAGCATAGCGTAGTCATTGAGTGGTCGGTTTTATAGCCTGGGATGATATCTGCGAGAGTCGTGATGTTAACTGTGCTTTGGCTTACTAGAAAAAAATCGAGTCTACAGTGTACTTTTGAGTGACGCTGTCTCCAGGTAAATCTACTAGTGTCTGGGTGTAGAATCCTCCAGACATCCACCAGATCTAATTTCTCAGAAAATTCTTGAACAACTTTAAAACTGTTTTGTTGAGTTTTGGTAAGACCACCCTTCTTGTCCTTCTCTAAATCCAGTACAAGGTTGTAATCTCCTCCTATAATAATATCAGCACATTTGAAATCTGCAGGGTGATCAAAGAAGTCAAGGAAGAAAATTGGATTGTCTTCATTAGGAGCATATATGATCTCTAAAGTTAAACACTTTTCACAAAATTGTTATTGAAAAGAATGCATGCCCCTGTTTTATTGCTCTTGTAGGTGCTAAAAATTGCTTGGTAGCCCCATTCAGCAGACCATACGTGGTGAGTATTTTCAGTGCAGTGGACCCCTTGTAGCATATAAATTGAGATTTTTTTTTTGGCGAAGCCAATAAAACACCTCTCTACGTTTTGTGTTGTCTCTTAATCCCCTGACATTTAGTGATGCTATTGTCAAAGCCATAGATATTCTCTTGGGTAGCTTTGCAGAGAAAACCCAGCATCACCAAGTGTCAAAGCTCAACAATCGTTGGACAGTATGATCGGAATTTGTGCTAGGCGTTTACTTCTGAAACAAATAATTAAGCTACTAAAACATAGAAACCAAACAAAACATGCACAAATAAACACAACTAAATAAGAAACCTCTCCGTTAAGGGACATGAGAGGGAAGCTAGGACTTTTACCTAGAATCGTACAGACGGATAAGAAGAAAAAACTGAAGCGCCATCTGTTACGAATCCCTATTCCGATCGCTTAATAATTATCTAGCAATTAATGATAACGAGTGATAAGGTGGTCAAAAGAAACTGACGTGATCGTGATTACCTAAAGAGCAATATCATGAAGAAGAAACAATCTCATCTATTCTAGTATCTCGAGAGGCTTACCAACTGGCCAAAATTTAACTTTCATCAAGAGCTTATCCGGTTGTGCCCGACTAAAAGATGCGGGAATGTTGTTTTTCCTAGCTTCTTTAAAAGTGTCCATTTGCTTTCTTCTTCTAGCTACTATTCGTAGGGTAGATCTTGATACATTTTAAAGCTGTTTTTTCGCAAACGGGAGCCCAGAGCTAGAATTTCTTTACAGTTCTTATAACGAAGGAACCTTGCGATAATCTGCCTGGGCTTTTCTTTCTTCTTCTTTCCGAAGCGATGAACCCTTTGTATTTCAACAGTATTTGCATCTTTGTATCCTAATTCCGTTTCGAGGAAGGTGCGAACAACTAATTCAGTGTCTTCTTTGTCCGTTTCTTGTACGATATTTTCAAATATTATGTTTTCCCGCCTCGAGTAGGCTTCCAAATGGAGGTTCTTATCTTCTACCTCTTTAAGTTTAGCTTCTAAATCATCATTTTTTTTTCTGCAAATCGGTTAAAGCGAGGTTCATTTCTCGAAAATAAGTTAACATATCACGCCTACATTTCCAGAGAGCCGCTTCTTTCGCCGCTTCTTTCTCCACAAATACATGCAAAGTTATTTTGTATGGAAACACTCAAGCACAACAATTGAAGCGTGATTTTATTTGTCGCTTTTATTTTGCTGACTTCCAAACCTCAGTATGTCAAATGTTAAAGTAGGTTTTTTATTTACAGGTTCTTATGAGTATAGTTTCACTGTAATGCGTGCTAACGAGGGGCGCTGCATGTCATCACTCACCATAGTAACAATATAGAACGACATGAAGAAGATTCTAGCCCATTCTGACGTCATGAAAACAATCCCTTCCTATCACGTGAAAAGCGAGTGAAAGTTAGTGAAGGATGATTTTTTGTTTTAGGTAAATATAGGTAAACATAGGTAAACATAAGCAAACATTTTTAACACTTAAAAAAGTGCCTACATTTCTTAAATAATTTTTTTCGGAATCAATTCTACGTACATTGAATAGTTGAATAGTGGAATATTTATTGCTTTGAATGTCGCGTTAGTGAGTTATAGTATACACATACACTCACAAAGCTATTAAAACAGCATGTTATGTGTTCTTACCATAATTATGAACCAGTTGTTTACTACTGTCAGCTCAAACAGTGTCACTGCAAGGAACAAAGATAAAATTGTAACTTGTTAGTTGAACGTTATACGAAGTTACTGGTGTTAAAACACACTGTCTACGAGTCAGAGCGCTTTTCAATTGAGTGTCGAAAATAATTTCCCAATTGCTTTGGTTTTGCATTGCTCCGCTTGTGATTGGCTAAAAGATCTCCCGTCACTTTCTGAACCAATCAGAAGTAAAACCAAACCCAATCGTGACTTGCTCGCCCGCGTTTTCCCGCGCTTGGCGCCGGCGACATGTATTTGCTTTGAGCTCTAATTTGTTTTTTCGATTGTCTGTGTCTGTTGTGATCAACTGTGCAGAATGACACTCCACTGAAAACTGCTCCAATAAGATGACTGACAGTCCATACCGTATGAATGCAGCAAATCGTTGAAGTTATTTAAAAAATAATATCCATGTTCTTTGTAACTTTCTGCAAATGACGTGTTTCTATGCAACAACGAGAAAAAGAGAGAAAAAAAACACCGTAAATACTGCTGATAAGACCCGCGCTTATAACAACTTAAAGAGTTTTGAGAGGGAAATATATTGAAAGAAAACTACTTCAACACCAAAAAACATAAGGACTTTGACAGTGGTCTTCTTATTCGATCTCTACAATAAGGGCACGTTTTTTGGGACATATAATATAACATATTCTGGTAACAGTGAAATCCGAATACGCTAACAAAACTGTTGTTTACATTCTCATGTAGCAAACATTTTCCAGATACACATAGCCAAAGTAGCTACTTCTTTTCTTACTTTACGAGAGGAATAGGTTCAATATTTAGATGTGTTCTGTGTTTGGAATGGCCAGAATATGTCCCAAAAAAAGTGCCTTAAATTTGCTTTTGGACCAGGGAAGAGTGTAAAAATTCAAAATTCAAGAAGAATTCCAAATTTCATTTTGTAAAATATTGAAAACAAATTGGTCCACAAAAATAATGCCAAAGAGGTTTCATTTAAATGGTTACACCATAGAATTTCATACACGGATTCAAAAGTTAGAACTACGCTACATGTCTTCATAATTGATTCTGGGAGTAAAGGGTAAAGATGATGAAAAATGCAAAGCTACTTACTGACAGCAGTTACGAAGTTGAAGACCCGAGAAACATTCCATTCCAATGATTCCAAATGAGTAATACAGAAGAATGATAACTAAAGCCACTCTGAAGAGAATAAAGAGCATTGTTAGAATACTGCAACTTGTATAACCATTTGGCAATAGCCATTTTATCAACCTTTAAAAAAACCCAAAATAATAAGATAAGCACCTAACATCTCCTTGTAGTATCAATACATCATCAAATACACATGCAGGTCATGATTAAAAAAGAAAACTAACCCCCAACCACTACTACTAGAAAGATATGGACACCTGTGAAGAGAATTGCTTCAAGGGCTTGACTTCTTCTCACACTTGACAAGACACGACTTAGGAGAAGTGCCCTTTTTTCTTTCTATGTTCGCCATGGAACGAGGAGGAATGATGAACAAAAAGTACGTATGGAGATAAGATGCTGACCAAAGTTTCATGCAGCTTCTAAAGAGCTTCCAATCCTAATTAAATCCGTGTCCAAAGTTGCCCAAAATCGTTTAAACGACGCCACTTATTAAACATACTTAGCAGGCTGGCCTTGAAAATGTGACATCATTCTGTCCAACTTGAAGTGCGCTGTTTGCTAGTCGTTTTGTTTACTATACCGAAATCATGGATTAAGAGGGTTAACTAAAGTCTCGGCCCTTTGGACACGGATTAAATTAGGAATTGAAGCTCTTAAGAAGCTGAAACTTTGATCAGCATCTCTATATGTCCATTTTGTTAGTGGAAAGAAGGAAAGGGCGCTTTCTGGAGTGAACTCCTTTCACTGCAATGCAGTTTCAAGGACTTTTTAGGGGTGGTCGTCTGACCGTAATCAGACCGTGACAATATTCAAAGCATCCCCTTCAATCTCGATGTTAGCCTGTTCCAGGCGTTAAGTTTGTGGCGCGCGAGAGAAAAATTGGGCGCCGACCCTATAGCGTCACGCGCCGCTTTTCGCTGCTCCCCACAATCTAAACGCCTGGAAGAGGCTATCTCGATGTGAGCTCTAAAGCAGACCTTGCGTGACTTGCATAACTCCACTGGCGTTACCAAAATCCCACAATAAAACCGTGCCTATCCACTAAACCGTTATATTACCTAAACATGCGCGGTAGTAACGCTCCCGCTGTCTCTAACACATCACGGTATCTTTCCTTTAATTTGAACAGCCTGCGGAGACAAAATGTAACTAGAGCTGACCACTTACGGGAATTATTCTCGTAAGGGTTTTGTCAAGGTGGCCGTAAGTAGAGCCATCCGCTTACGAGAGTGATCAGAGACATCGAGTGTAATCGCTTTTAATTGCATTTGCTTTGCTCTACAATTGGTTCATCAAACTGCAAATATATACTAAAATCTTTTCAAAGAAAGCAAGCCTCTTTTTTACCACATCAGGATGAAATCCAAAACAGGGTGACTCAGCTTACATGCGTTTTTTTAAATGCCCGGCAGTCAGAAATTTTCACAAAATTTTCACCGAATGGCTCTTTCAAACCTTTTGAGAGTATTCGATGTTCGTTCGATGTCAAGCGATGTCAAGCGCTTCCAAAAATTATTTTTCTTTTCCAGTTGACGAAATATCCAAGCTTGGGCATACTACAAGATCGCTATGTTCTCGACACTTAGAAAATTTCTGCTGACATTCGCAGTCAGACATTTTCACAGAATTTCGACTGAACCTCTCACTCAAACCTCTTAAGAGTATTCAAAGTTCGTTTAGAATCGAAATGCCAAGCGATTCCCAAAATTATTTTCATTTTCCAGTTGATGAAATATCCAAGCTTCGCAATACCATAAGATCGCTATGTTCACGACACAACATTTCTGCAGACTGCCGGACACTGTCTAAAATAGACTAAATGCCCGGCAGTGAGAAATTTTCATAGAATTTTCACTGAAAGGCTCTTTCAAACCTTTTGAGAGTATTCGATGTTCGTTTAGAAATGTCAAGGGCTTCCAAAAATTATTTTGATTTTCCAGTTGACGAAATATCCAAACTTGCAATTGGGTATACACTAAAGAAATGCTGATTTCAGAGAATTTTTAAGGCCGGTTTTCGATAAAATCAACTCTAATATTAACAGGGGATCTATCGTCGTGTTATAGCCTTTTTTCATAAGGGGCTATGTACGACATGCACAGGCTGTATAATAGTGTTCGTGACAGTCGTCAGAATGGTGGCGTGACAACTGTAGCCAAGCACTATAGCTACTCGCAGGCCGCTGAACCAGCGTGACGGGACGACATTTGACCTTGAACTAGCGGGGGAATATCACAACACTTGAGGTTAGAAACTGTCTAGAAAGCGACTGGTTACGATGAAGAAGAGAGGATTTTCTGGAGAAGAGTTTTGAGTGAGACGTTCAGTAGAAATTCTGTGACAATTTCTGACTGCCGGACATTTAGTCTATTTGAGGCCGTGCCCGGCAGTCTGCAGAAATTTTTGAAGTGTCATATAGCATGCCGAAGCTTTAATATTTCGTCAACTAGAAAAGCAAAATAATTTTTGGAAGCCCTTGACATTTCTAAACGAACATCGAATACTCTCAAAAGGTTTGAAAGAGCCTTTCAGTGAAAATTCTATGAAAATTTCTCACTGCCGGGCATTTAGTCTATTTTAGACTGTGCCCGGCAGTCTGCAGAAATGTTGTGTCGTGAACATAGCGATGTTATAGTATGCCGAAGCTTAGATATTTCGTCAACTGGAAAATGAAAATAATTTTGGGAATCGCTTGGCATTTCTAAACGAACTTTGATGTATGTATGTATGTATGTATGTATGTATGTATGTATGTATGTATGAATACTCTTAAGAGGTTTGAGTGAGACGTTCAGTCGAAATTCTGTGAAAATGTCTGACTGCGAGTCTCAGAAATTTTCTAAATGTCGAGAACATAGCGATCTTGTAGTATGCCCAAGCTTGGATATGTCGTCAACTGGAAAAGAAAAATAATTTTTGGAAGCGCTTGACATTTCTAAACGAACATCGAATACTCTCAAAAGGTTTGAAAGAGCCATTCAGTGAAAATTTTGTGAGAATTTCTGACTGCCGGGCATTTAGTCTATTTGAGACCGTGCCCGGCTGTCGGGCATTTAGACACGGCGTTTTTTTCCCGCCATTGGAACCGTGTGCATGCTCGACTAGTCTCCAAAGCAGGCATTATCTGGGTCTTCATACACTATTCTTCTCATCTTCGTGAATCAGAAGTAAAGCCTGGTTCACACTAGAGACATAATGACATAAAGAAAAGATCAGCTTTTCCTTATCTCGTTATGTTTGTTATTATGTTCCTGTGATGTTGTTATGTTGTGTTGTTCACACTGGTGACTTAAGCCTGGTTCACACTAGCGACATAACGGCGAGGTCACGCAAATTCAAAACACGACGTATATCGATGTTTTATGTCACCAGTGTGAACAACACAACATAACGACATGATAGGAACATAATAACATGGACATAATGGCATAAGGAAAAAACTGATCTTTTCTTTATGTCATTATGTCCATGTTCTTATGCCGTTATGTCGCTAGTGTGAACCAGGCTTTACTGTAAAACATCGATATAAGTTGTGTTTTGCATTTGCGTGACCTCGCCGTTATGTCGTTATGCCGCTTACTGTGAACCAGGCTTAACAAAGTCTAGTTACATGTGATATCATCAATCTGTCCACTTGGGCTTTGGCTTTAACAGTAATTAAAAAGCTCTTTTATTAACACAAGTACTTAAGATGACAGCACAGTAAATAAAGAACTTACAGCAAAAGTCTCAAAGGTCTGAGACACACGATGAAGCGGCTGAAGGATGTAGGACTAATGGCTCCAATGAAACCAAACAGAGTCACAAAGAAGTCAAATCTAAAAGAAAAAAGTTAATTTCCACGAACAAATATTAATGCTGATATATAATGCAATAATAGTCCTTATTCAAGCTAAATAATTTGCAGACATGTTAACCCTTTAACTCCCAAGAGTGCCAAACATCAAAAGTCAAGAAAAATCCCAAATTTCATTTTGTTAAATATTGAAAAACAAATGGTACCATGCCAAAGTATTGCTGAAAAGGTTTCATTTGAATGGTCACACCATAGGATTTCGTCCACAGACACAAAAGTGAGAACTACATTACATGTCTCCAAAGTTGAATTTAGGAGTGAAAATGTTTAATAACACTACATTACGTTTTAGGGGGTTGTGGCAACTAATAAATTCTCTTTAAAGTTCAAGATTAACCAACTTGAAAGAACGGTTTTCATTTGAGCATCTTAATTAATTTCCCAGTTGGTTTTGCATAACTATGCTTTGTGACCGGTTTAAAAAAAATTGTGGTTAGACTAAAACGACGAAAACCGCGTTTTCCCGAGCTTATAACTGCTGGGAACACCAATTGGTTCATTTGATTGTTTGCGTTTTTTGTTTTTACAGACTTTACAGTTGGCAACAGCGATTACTTTGGTTTTGCTTTTACATTAATTTAACTGAAAACTGCTCCGAATAAAAGTATGCATTGTATAAACGGACGAGTCTAAGCTAACGGGTATAAAATACTCACACATTCCAACCAGACAGAAAATACTTTTTCAAACCTAAACCTATCAGTTTGAGCAATGCTTCAGCTGTATAAACTGACAAAAAAGAAAAAAACTATTATAATAATTAAAAGCCGAAAATAATGTCCTATTGCATTTAAAATCTGCACTCTCCCCTCCCTCCAGTTGAGAATTTGCTTTTCTTCTTATCCCTGAACAATTCCCGTTAAAAATGAATTGACTCCATTATAAATGGATTCACCCCTCAAGAATTCTATGAAAAATTTGCTAATCTGAAGAATTTTGCAAGAAAAGTGTTTACCATTCGATAATTTCTTAAATTATCTGTTCACCTCTAAAGAATTCCACAGTTTCTGACCCTATACCCCTAAAAATGTCTATAGCTTTTACCCCTTAAACCCCAAATTAAAATAATTCCACCATTTTCACCCTTCTTACTCCTGCAGAAGTCAACTGTTCCTCAGCCGGGGAGTTCGAGGGGGTTATGGTGCATGTAATTCAGTAATGCTTTACCCCAATAAATTATTGGGTTTGTGTATTGCCAAAAGGCTCGGAGGCAAATTTTCTCACTATTAAGATCTATGTGGCACATATTTTATCAGAAATGGGCTAATTCTTCAAAATTGCAAATGTTTTCTTGAAAACTCGACCACAAAAATGTTATTTAACAAGACAACTGACTAAAAACTCACTGGAAATGAAGACAGCATGATACCATTCAATCTCTTGCCTTCGATTGGCTCGTTCATTTCGCGGAGTGTCTGAAAATATAGGGAACAAATTAACATGTAAGTATTTCATTTATTAGCAAACTACAAATCTGTAGTACATACATACATACATACATACTTTATTACCTTTCCCCAAAGGGGCTTTTCAAAGATAATTAAAACTAGCTAACAAGAATAATCGAAAAATAACTAATTACATTATGATCATAAATATAAACCGTATTTACAAATATAAATTGAATTAATTAAGTTAAGATTCTAAAAATTCCTTAAGAAGCTTGCGCTTTAAAACTTTCTGAAAAACCGAAACAGATTTACTAAATTTTAAAATAGGGTCCAATGAGTTCCAAATATTAACAGTGCGATAATAAAATGTCCTCTGGCCAGAAGCAGTTCTAAATAAAGGAATGTTTAATTGTTGAGAATTTCTAGTTGAACGGTTACTAATATTTTCACGCTTAATAAATTTAGATATCAAGTAGTCGGGGGCACAGCCTGTCATACACTTAAAGGCCAGGGTGGCACTCCGATAATAAAGCTGGCTAGATACTGGCAACCAATTTAACTTTTTTAGTGCGGGGGTGACATGGTCATATTTTCGCGTGCCGCTTACAATTCTACAGGCAAAGTTTTGTACAGATTGCAGTTTATCTATATTAAAATTAGAAGTGTTTGCCCAGACATTAGAACAATAAAACAATTTACTAAAAACTAGCGCATTAATAACTGTAATAAGAAAAATTTTATCAAGTGAGTGTTTAACACGATTAATCTGTCCAAGACAGGACATGCAGGAGGAAACGGTTTTAATTATATGTTCGTTATAAGATAAGTTGGGATCCAATGTCACCCCAAGGTCCTTTGCAGCTTGGACTGGCACAAGTACATTCCCCAGCAATGATAAAGAGAAATTTTGCAATCTTGGTAGCATTTGTCTACTGCCAAATACCAGTAGTTTAGTCTTTATCGGGTTCAGCAATAAATAGTTGTTTAAGCACCAGTTGCGTACGTTTATTAAATCCTCGTTCATATCAGTTATAGCATTTAATTTGTCTTCAAGCTTAAAAGAGACGAATAGTTTTGTGTCGTCAACGTAACACTGTGCGCTGCTTTTTTGTGGAACAGTCGGGAGGTCATTTACATAAATGTTAAAAAGAAGTGGACCTAAAATGCTCCCTTGCGGCACACCACTGATAACGGGCAGAAGCTCAGACACAGTGGAATTTATTCGTACATATTGCTGCCTATTGCTGAGGTAACTGCGGAACCATTGTAAGCAGGAGTAAGAGGCGCCGACGTCTTTCAACTTAGATATTAATATGTCGTGACTAATGCTGTCAAACGCTTTACTCATGTCTAATAGTACCATGGCCGTTAGTTTCTTTTGATCAATGGCGCTGAGTATCGCGTCAGTGGTGTAAAGTACAGAAGTTTCGGTCGAATACCATTTTTTATTTCCACTTTGGTCCTTTGTTAGCCTTTCCCTTGAGAGAAGATAGGATGTGAATTGATGAACAACTATTTCTAAATGAATCCATACATCCAACTGTTACTCTATACAATTAACATAATGAAATTAAAAAAACTAGTAAAACTGAAAAGTATTAAAATATTTTTTTTATATATCTGTAATTTGATAAAGGGCAAGAAAATAAAAGTATCTAAAGTTTCAACTTACTGGAAAACACAATAATATCAGCAATAAAAGAAATGACATTTAAAATGATCACAGCATCTGCAAAAAAATCACAAAAGAGTTATTTATTAGTTGAGTAATAAGACTATTTATCATGGCTAAATTCACAGAGAAATGCTCATTTTAGGCTTTTACACAAGTTGTTCGGCAACTTTTTGGCAACTTTTGGCCTTTCGAGCAACTTTTGAGCAACTTATGGTTTCGAGCATTTTTTCGGCAACTTATGGTCTTTCGACGAAAGATTAATGGCTTTTTCGATTGCGCGTCTGTGTTCGCCAAATCTGTCGCTGAGATGTTGTTTTAACCAACATCACATTCATCAGCCTACCGCCGTTTCAGATCACTTTACTCTTCCTGGCCATTCAATCAACGACATAGAACTCATTCCCCTTGAACTCATTAACTCTGACAGAGACGCCATTCGTAAGGCCAGAGAAGCATTTTTAATTTCCAAGAGCAAGACTCTTGAACCCTATGGGATGAACAGACGCGATGAAACTTAATATACTTTCTATTTTTATAGTAGCCTTTGTAAACGTTTCTGTTGTTTATTTTTGTTAACCAATCATATTTAATCTTTCATTTTAATCATTTTATATCTTGTAACCGTTTTATTCCATTTTTACTTAGCTCTTTGTAGCCCCTGATGAAGGTTAGTTTTGCCTTACCAAAATATTGGGCAATAAAATACCCTTTATAGCTGTCCGATCAGCCTTGCATTTAGTTTTAAACCCAGAATAAGCAGGCAAAAAAGTTAAATGTAAATACATGCCAAGTACAGGTAAAATCGAATAAAATGTTTGAAAGGGGTAAGCTGTACGTAATTATAAGCTGTCTATCGTAGAGTGATTTTACATTTCTGCTTCGCTACACAACAGACTGTAATTCTATACCAATAGGTTTATTTTGCAGGCTTCGGCCGAGCACCGGGACTATTCCAGTAAATAGTGCTGCACTGAGCCTTAGTACACAATATACAGTATACAATATCTATAACTACATTATCCAATAATCTCCATCACAGTAAAACACCTAACGGAACTGAGCAACCACGCACAAAACCACTGTGGTTAGACGGAGGCCAGAAAAAACCTGCCTTAAAAAAACCCCTTGGGGAAAAAATGACAGGAAATCTGAGTAGGAACCAAGGCCCAAGCTCCAAACGGCCCATCCTACGAGGCTGTTAATAGGCCATTTGCACGATGACGTCATTTGACTACTACTACCAGAATCCTTCAGTTTTTTGTTTTGTAGTGCAAATTAGGGCTATTGTTATTTAAACCGCACTGGGATTACAAAATTTAAATAAGAAAGGAAAAACGAAATGAATTCTGGTAGTAGTAGTCAAATGACGTCATCGTGCAAATGGCCTATTAATGCTCTAAGTTGCAGTTCGTATTCTTTCTTTCATTTAATAACAAAATAATTGATAAAGTGAGTGAGAAGCGGTGGCGGCCTAGAATGATCCACCACGTGCTACAAAGCTTATATATCCCACAGTACTACCCATGATGCACCAGAAATATTACATTTCGGGCTCAAACGCCAGAAATTCCGTGACATAGTTAGTAGAATAGTACGCACTATTAGACAATAATTCTATTGTTTTCTTTTGTTTAATTTGGACTATCACACACTAATTGTTAGATAGTGTTTCACGGGTTGAGTAAAACCACTCTATGGTTTCAATTTCGTTTTGGCATTTAAAATTGTTATTTCCATTGTATTAGATTTCTGAAAATTCATGCTAATGCATTAACCAGACAAAAGAAAACAAAAATTGAACCAAAAACCTGCTTTTTAAACCACAAAATCTACACCTGTCTATCTTTTAACAATATCTTTAAATGCTACAGCAGTCTAAACCATTGCTCGAATGAAACAAAAATATTTCATCATGTTTTACGCAACAACGTGATCCACGATTTTGAAGTATGTACAAACCAAGACACGCGGTGGGCGCGTAATTAGGGCTCCCAAGAGACTATGAACTTTCTAATTAATATTCCGGTTTTTTGTTAGTTTGTAAGGTGTGTTTGTGAATGTGAAAAAGTGTGCAGTCAGTTTTAGGTTTCAAACGGATGCTTCGGGCGGAAAACTCTCTGTAAAACCTAATCCTTCGTTCAAGAAAATAAAGCTGTAACAGTAGACGGCGTCTTCGTGTGTTCCGGATAATGGACCCATATATAAATAAAAGTGGCAACGTGTAACCGCAGCTATTGTATCATGTTTTATACAACAAAATGCTCCACGATTTTGGAGTATTTCAGCAGCCCTCTGACACAGTTGTGCCTAAATCATACCGTTCAGAAGGACGTCGGACACCTTATTGAGACTTATATAACGTAATGTCGACACTAAGAATTTTATTTTCAATAAATTTTTTAGTGTAAAAACGAAAATCTAAAATCCCCATTCAGGACACTCAGGATTGAATGAACCTGTGACCTCAGCTAGGCTTAGGTTTACATAGCCTACCGTACCACTGTATCACCTAGCTTCTCGGGTTGCTTAGTCCTAAATTTAACTATATAAACTGCTACCCCCAACCTCAACTGAAAGCTAACCAGTTACTCTGTTATATAAATCTCAATAAGGTGTCCGACGTCCTTCTGGACGGTATGATTTGGGCTTTACCCTCTGACATCCGCCACTGATTTTGAACATGCAAAAGTCCCTAGGGAAGAGGTTGGATTACAATCATTGTACTGAGAATTTAAGAAACTTACATATGACATATTCAAATGGTGGTTTTGTGATCAGCCAGTGAATACCTGTTAAAAACAAATGATAATATTATTAGTGACAAGTTCCGGAAAGTTAAAGTTATTCAGTTACACATTTATTTTGACTACTTAAATATATATTAAACACTTTTAAATTAAAATTAAAACAATTTTAATTAAAAACTAAAAGAATTAAAATGTAAAAGAATTAAAAATCTTTCAAACAACCCATTCAAGTAAAACTGGCCCATTATTTACAGTACACATAATAACTGTGTACCAATTACTCAGCATAATACATTTACTTCCCTGTTAGTTCTCAAGTTGGGGCTGCTAATAACCAATCATATTTGAGAGTTTTGTTGTAGTTATGACTACAGGAAATTGATACTTTATAACACAGTAGAGCAGCAAGCTTTATGCAGTAACATCAGTGAGTTTGACCTTTGACTGCCAGGTATAAACATTTCCATTTTCTGAGGCAACTAAACCACTGATTGTCGTCATTTGTGATCTGGAAAAAAATGGGCCTTTGGTCAAACCATGAGTTTGACTTATCCTGGGTTAATAGGGTTATTATGCAAGATATGCCACTGATCTTGGATGAAATGCTAGTCTATTGAAGGTTATATTATGCATGTACCTTCCAAATAATAGACAAAAAAGTTTGATTTCATCTGTGTAAGCAGTTTGTTTTTCTGCAGGCTTTGAAAGCAACATCAGAGATAAAATGTTGCACAGAATGCCAACTGAAATGACTTGGCAAACTTTAAAGCCTGACGATCTTTAACAACCAAGTCATGGGAAAAAGAATATTTCGAAAAATTAGATAACTTTGTTTCTGTCCGCCATTTTGGTGTACAGCACAGTACAACAAAAGATATTAACAGGTTGTCCACATTAAGCGGGAAAGATTACCCATATTAATGAGGTCGGATTTTGTATGAGTTAGATTGTGCTGTTCCAGGAAATATCATGCGCCCCATGGAAGGTCATTGTAAAATTCCAAGGGAAGGGAGGGGGGAAGGGGGGAGGGGGGGGAGGGGGGGGAGGGGGAGGGGGGGTTTCAAAAGACAAAGTTTTTAAAGGAAAGTATGAAGTCAAACTGGAATTTCCAGAGGAGAGGTATGGATACATTCTGGAGCAACCTATCGTTTCAGTCTGAACTGGAAAAAACTGTCTGTTGTTTGTATTAATGGAAGTCTGTATTGCAGGGTAAAAAAACTGTCCATTGTCTGTATCAACATCAGTCTGTATTAAGCCAGGTAATTTAAGAGAAATTTATGGCCAGGACAATTAATCCGTAATAACGGGGTGTACATATTCATTAAGCGGTAGAATTCTAGAAATAATTGAAGTGGCACTTACTCTTTTCCACTTCATGTCACTGTTCTCAAACACAAGATAAAATTCCTCCAAACTAGTGATGAAAATTGAAAATCAGAAAGTAAGAATTACAAGAGAGGTAAAACAATAATTATTGTGAAAGAGTTGGTTATTGTTCATCTTTAGTCATTAATATGCAATTTTACTTTGATAGTCTGGGCTCCCATTGATAACAGTTTTTATCATTAATATTGAAGGGATTTTTACCCTGACTAAAATAAATACAGGCATCTCTCTCTCTCTTTCTGCTAAGGCACAATATAAATAAAGACAGTGTATTGTCGTTTGTCTCACGATGTGGTCTTCATCAGGCGATGAGGTCGACTGATTACATGTCACCATTAGTATCACGATGGTCGGCTGTGAATTGAAATTCCCGAAAACGTGGATGTCAACGGTCAAGAAACACAACAACAGGAGAAGGATCGATCGACGTACTAATTGCGGTCACCGCAGAGAGAACAGCTTCTCACCACGCCCCCCTGCGCACAACACAGCGAACAAAAAAAAGTCAGAGAATCTGTTTGAGCATGACTTTATTGGGAAACGAGAAGCCCCTGAGGGCTCAAAGAAAGCCTCCAGGGCGGGAGGGAGGGGAAAGAAACAACTGAAACTATCGAACGAACAAAACAAAGTGATCATGTTACATCCAAGCGACAGTCGACAGCTAGCCAAGCACGGCGTGGAGTCCTGGGGTTAATTAACTTACTCCCTAGGAATATGAACGGTGACAAACAATCAATCGACCTCATCACCTGATTAAAACTATCAGTAAGCAGTCAAAACGTTGCAATCTACATCTTAAGTGACTACATTGTGAGACAAACAACAGTACACTTTATTATTGAGGGAAAACAATGGTGACAAACAATCAGAAGACCTCATCGCCTGATGAAAACTAGCAGTAAGCATTCGAAACGTCGTGATCTTCATCCATATAAAGTGACAACATCATGATACAAACAGCAATACACTTTATTATTGAGGGAAAATAATGTTTAATATAAATATGTGAAGAAATTAAAGACAACAACAACGATTTATTTTTCAAATAATAAAACAAAATATAGTAGCAACCCGCAAATAACTAGAGTTAATCGTGGCGGATTGCTACGCACTAAACAGTTACAGAAGCTCACTATAAAATAAATGACTGATAAGAATTGATAAGAAAATAAGGACTGAAGGACTACGACTGAAGAGCTCATTAATAAATAATCATCATTTTTAATAAATATTAATTAAATCAATAAATACAATACAGGAAAGCAAAAAGACTGATTTTTCACCTGAGTTGTTTTGTTTGGCTTGTATCTAATGACTTGAAAACAAGATATTTCTCCAAAAGTGCTGTTAGGAATATAAAAATACAAAGAACTTTGATTTTAGTTTATCAAGATGATCAAGCCTCACATCTAAAAGTAGGAAGAAGATTGGTCTGAAGTCTTCACAGTACGACCAAGCGTTGCACTTGGTCCATACAAAAAAGACCAAAGGCTGACACTCTCCCAATACAGTCCTGAACAAGCTTGGTTAAAAAGAGATTTTTTACACAACTGAAAAATTAATGTGAAAAAAATTTCATGCTCCACAGCAAGAGAGACACCTCGTGTTTTAGCTGTGTTATAAAAAATGGTACGAAAACAACTGATAGTTCTCACAAGTATCAAATGAATACAGTTGAGTGAGTTATTGTAGTACATGAGCTGGTATCAAACATTTACAGTGTTAAATTCATAGCAACTCACCCTTCTCAATGGGATTAAAGGAAAGTAAGAAAATAGTCACAATAACAATTCATTTATTGATGTGTCAATTACATGGACTATGTATTTAGCATTGAGGACACTGTTATTTACGGCCCCTAATGGAGATGGGACCGCCATTTCATTCATGACAAGCGACGAGAAGATGTAACCATTTACAGATATCATAGCAAAGGTAGCATCTTCATTCTCAGTTATTTTAAGGCCCTGAATTTTGGTCTGGCGGGGACCAAACCTGTAACCTCCCACTCAGCAGGTCCAGGCTTTTAGCCAGAAATTGAAAAGTGGGCATCCTGAGGATATTTCCCATCATAAATTTTTACAGGGTTAGGTGCAATTTTCATAAACTTCTTCAAAACGTGGGCGTCCACAGGATGTCTGGACACCCTGCTGGCTAAAAGCTTAAGCAGGCAATGCCAGCAGTCTACCAACTGAGCTAACCCAGTGTGGCATTGTGAGCAAATGAATGCTAAGCTAAATACATGGGAGAAACACTTACTACTCTTGGGTTTGAAGTATGACATCAAGCCAAGAAAATGTTGCAGTGAAATCCAGCGAGGATGCTAGTGGATGATTGTAAAACAGTTGGTAAATAGTGTGGGTTACAAAATACCAATAATATTATTAAGTCATCTCTCGCTATTACAGACACCCTTAATGGGACTGGATTTAGTGTCCGTAATAGCAAGAGTCCGATATACTGAGATGTAAAACAAATTTCTTTAAAAAAATACATGTACTTAAAAACAGTAGGGGGATTAATTGGTTTACAGTGCCATTGACTGCAGGACCTGTACCAGAGCCTAATTTCCACAATCATGTAAAGAGCATTAAAACTTTTTTATTTTAAGAAACAGTATAGAACTTTATTTAGAAACAGTATAGAACTTAACAGAACAGAACTTATATATGCTTTTGTACACTATAAAGTAGTAGTTTAGCAAATTGAACCCAAGAATAAAATGTTTCTAAGTACTGGAAATTGCATCTATTGTAACCTATGCATCATTATCATTTCCTGCCGTACAGACTTTACTTTTGAAATCTGTGGGATTTATTTTGAAGTATTCATAACATAGCCGTCACTTCTCCTTAACAAAATTTCTATCCAACCGGCTCTAGAAGTTAAATTTGTGCACAATGTTAAACCACCCTCTTTGAATTATTAGACATTGGACAAGAACGCCTTTGAAACTCTTCAAAGTGGAAAAGAAATATTTAGACAGACTAGATTAACTTAGTTATGGCAGTGAGACTACAAAGAGGGCCTTGGGAAAAGGAAGAAGGAATTTCAATTGCTGGCCAACAGAAGAAGTGCAATCCAACCAGAAAGAAAAGGTGGCGACAAAAGGCATAAATAAAATAATATTTATGATGTGTTTTAATGTTCAAAGATGCCACTCGGCATCCGCTATAACGAGTAAAAACAATAAAACTGTGATGTCGGGACCGAATCAAGCGTCCGTAACTCTGTAATAGCGGGTCTAGTTTTTTGCAATAAAAGGTCTATAACTTTTGCGGGGTGTTTTTAAGGCAAGAGTCGACTGTACCAGGTTCAGTTACTGTTGACTTAATTATTTACCAAATGTACTTGTTCGTGGTCTATTTATAATGTAAACATGCATATATATATAGAAAATATATGGGGATTTGATCAGGTCTTAGTGACGTGTTCGTAATAGAAAGGTGTCTTTATTCAAAGAGGTTTAAATCTTTAAGGAAAGGTTCAACTGGACTTGTTCTAAAATTAAGAAGTCCCCTTAGTATTAACATTTAATGTGAATCTTACATTTTCACAGCAGAGTAACTTAAATGCTTCCCTGACGGCATACCTTGAAGAAAAAAATTCTTATGTTATAAATATACTCCATTGCCTATGTACTTTTTATACAATGTACATACCTGTATATATAAAATAATACGTTTTTTAATTCTCAACAATACAAATAAAAATTATTGACCAAAAGCAAAGCAATAATATTGAAGGATCTTGAAGAGTTTTTTTTTACCAATTAAGGTTTTATCCCTAAAAATGACTTGTATTAACAACTCGACTTGCCCTGCACATTCAAGTATAAAAGGCATGAAACTGAAAAAGTGTGAAAAACAAAAAAGGACTAATAAAACTAAAAACTGTTGGGATTTTAATTAAAATTATGTAAAACAATAATTAAAACAATGTAGTATGAAAAAAA
Organism: Cladopsammia gracilis; assembly: GCA_022457155.1. NCBI lineage: Eukaryota > Metazoa > Cnidaria > Anthozoa > Scleractinia > Dendrophylliidae > Cladopsammia > Cladopsammia gracilis. Next base: position 106,747 of record JAJGOT010000298.1, on the reverse strand, counting down.
ATAAACATATGAAATGTAATGTAAAATTTTATTTATACACGGTAAAATATCAGTATTTACAAGAATGATAACTCTAAGAATTAATATTCTATACACTGTTTTACATATTTGCCGTGTGGGAGTCAGAAACAGGAAACCATTTATTGATACCTTTTTTAAAGTGGCCTAAAGACTCAGCTGCCGTAGTTCCTCTGAGAGATCATTCAAGAGGAAAGCACCACTATAGCTAACGTAGTCAGTTCTTGGTCTTGGTATCGCTATTTTTTGATTGGAATTACAAAGCTTACAGGATGTACCGTATTTCCTCAAATAATAGCCGGGGGCGATTATTAATTTTTTCACTCCAAAAAGGGGCGATTATTCGAGAGGAGGCGATTAATCGTGGGGGGCGATTATTTCAAATATTGCTCGCTTGAAGCTTAGATCACTTAGAGAGCTCCAACAAATAAAGGAAAGAGTGAAGTACATGAACGTCACCATAGAAAAACTACAGTCTGCCTTCCTGTCTCACTCTGAATATAAACCACACGACAAACTAGATTGCTTCTAGGATTGTTCGTTTTATACATATATATATATATATATATATATATATATATTTATTATAAAATTTTCTTTTTCTCCTGTGCCCGTCTCGAATAGCCCTTGCTAATTGCGGGCAAAACCTTTGTAAACTTAAAATTCAATTTGAAATAAAAACTTGTTGTTGTTGTATATGAAACCTGTGCTTTCGTAGGCTTTTCTGTAATTGAATTCTATAGAATAGAAATTGTTGCTCTCTCTTGCTTTCTGTAGAAAGTTTTGGCCGGTAATCTGTGAGCCGTTTGTTAAATGCGCAAATGAATGTTTTGAAAAGGGCGAAATGTCAATCTCGCAAAAGCAAGCAGTTATCACACTTATTGAAAAAAAAGGAAAAGATCGCTCTCTTTTAGAGAATTGGCGACCAATTTCTCTTGTCAACTTAGATGCAAAAATCATGTCATAAGTTATTGCTTCAAGATTAAAAAATGTCCTGCCAAATATTATTCACCATGATCAAACCGGATTTATTAAGGACCGTTACATCGGCGAAACAGTAAGATCCATCTTTGATATAATGGATTTCACAGTTAAAGAGAATATCCCCGGTTTGATGATTTTTATTGATTTTCAAAAGGCTTTCGATAGCCTGGAGTGGGATTATCTTCTAAATTGCTTGGAATTTTTTAATTTCGGTCCGGATTTCACTCGTTGGGTTAAGACTTTCTATAAAAATATCAAAAGCTGTGTCATTAATAATGGGTTCACATCAGATTACTTCACGCTAGAACGTGGAGTTAGACAAGGAGATCCACTCTCCCCATACCTATTTGTTATAGCGGTCGAAACCTAGCAATTGCAGTCCGGAAAAATGTAGCAATAAAAGGGCTCACGATTGGGAAAGAGGAAACCAAGATTCTCCAATATGCAGATGACACGACAGCGGTTTTATCTGATATTAATGCAGCACATGCCCTTTTCACTCTTCTCGATGTTTTCAGGTCATTATCCGGTTTAATGGTTAATCCAACAAAAACTGAAGGTATGTGGATTGATTCCTCCAGAGGAAACAAAACGAAACCATTTGGTATTAAGTGGCCAAGTGAACCAATCACATCCCTTGGGGTTTTTTACTCATATGACCAAAAATTGTTACGCGAGAAAAACTTTATAGAAAAACTTGACTGCATAAAAAAGTTGATGAATCTTTGGTCATCTGGAGGCCTCTCTTTATATGGGAAAGTAACAATAATCAAGTCTTTGATTATCCCAAAATTTGTTTATGTTTGCTCATTACTGCCAACTCCCAACGGAATCATCAAAGATCTAAACCAGTTGTTATTTAAATTTTTATGGAAGGGCGCTGATAAAGTGACAAGACTGTCTGTAATAAATGAATACGAGAAGGGTGGTTTAAGAATGATTGACTTTGAAAGTATGATTAAGTCTTTAAAATTAGCCTGGTTAAAACGAATTTTTGGCACAAACAACGGAGCATGGAAAACGTATCTACTACACTTATTACAACGGTTTGGAGGCCTTTTTCTTTTTCATTGTAATTACGATGTCAAAGATTGCTCCACCTCCTCTCAGTTTTATTCTGAGAGCACTGGAGCAGGAATAACAGATATAGGCCGACTGTGAGCCATTCTTAAAGATCGGTGAGACTTTGGCCAGCTTCCAATCTGATGAAATCAGAATAGATGCCAGTTAATAGTGATAAGGTTATTTTGGAAGGAATGGTGAGGTAACTGGAGGTGATAATATTTTGAAACATGATATTATGATAGTGTATAACCAGAGACCTTTAAAAACATTATTATTATAATGTCATATATTGTTTTTAGAAACAATATAATAAACATATTAGGGAACCCCCTTAAGGTTGCCATGGCTACTAATTCACCAGTTACATTATTATACCAATATACAGTCCTTGGAGGATAATAATAATAATAATAATAATAATAATAATAATAATAACAATAATAATAATTTTATAACAGTAACTATAATGTGAAATGATATATATGAAATAAATCATATGTGAACTGCGGAAATGAAATCAAATGAAGAATGATCCTCGCAGTTTGTGAACGCAATTTAAGCAATTGCGAAAAGAAGCCTGAAAAAAAATTCAGGACTTCAACGGGGTTCGAACCCGTGACCTCGCGATACCGGTGCGATGCTCTACCAACTGAGCTATGAAGCCACTGACGTTGGGAGCAGGTCAATTGTAGGTTCATATGTTCCCGTGAAAGGAGTGAATGTGAAATGATATATATGAAATAAATCATATGTGAACTGCGGAAATGAAATCAAATGAAGAATGATCCTCGCAGTTTGTGAACGCAATTTAAGCAATTGCGAAAAGAAGCCTGAAAAAAATTCAGGACTTCAGGATCATTCTTCATTTGATTTCATTTCCGCAGTTCACATATGATTTATTTCATATATATCATTTCACATTCACTCCTTTCACGGGAACATATGAACCTACAATTGACCTGCTCCCAACGTCAGTGTCTTCATAGCTCAGTTGGTAGAGCATCGCACCGGTATCGCGAGGTCACGGGTTCGAACCCCGTTGAAGTCCTGAATTTTTTTCAGGCTTCTTTTCGCAATAGGCCATTTGCACGATGACGTCGTTTGACTACTACTACCAGAATTCATTTCGTTTTTCCTTTCTTATTTAAATTTTGTAATCCCAGTGCGGTTTAAATAACAATAGCCCTAATTTGCACTACAAAACAAAAAAATAAAGGATTCTGGTAGAAGTAGTCAAATGACGTCATCGTGCAAATGGCCTATTGCTTAAATTGCGTTCACAAACTGCGAGGATCATTCTTCATTTGATTTAATTTCCGCAGTTCACATATGATTTATTTCATATATATCATTTCACATTCACTCCTTTCACGGGAACATATGAACCTACAATTGACCTGCTTCCAACGTCAGTGGCTTCATAGCTCAGTTGGTAGAGCATCGCACCGGTATCGCGAGGTCACGGGTTCGAACCCCGTTGAAGTCCTGAATTTTTTTTCAGGCTTCTTTTCGCAATTGCTTAAATTGCGTTCACAAACTGCGAGGATCATTCTTCATTTGATTAGTAACTATAATTATAAAAACTTTATTTAAGTGTGAATGTACTTAGCACTGAGGACACAGTTTTTTTAAATCCTCTATTGTAGACAATACTGCCATTTCTATATGGTTGTCTGCACCACATGTAGGTCTAACCATTTGCAGATATCATGCATAGCAAAGGTAGAACCTTCATTCTCAGAAGTTGCTGCACCTAAGAGACTTACACATGAACACAATACAGGACCTAGGCATTATTCTTACCTCTTGTGAAGGAAAAGCTTTCTAAACTTATTCTTTTGAATGTTGGTAAATGTGTCGTAAACCACAGCCATTAGCTGCAATAGAGAAATTAAATCAAAGGCTCCTGTGAGCCAACCCGTGAATAAAAAATGCTAACGCGTAACGCAATATTGCGGTAAGCTTATGTTTTCACACTTTGTAAAATTAAACATAAGGATTTTTGACGAATGCAAAAAAAATAGTAAATCAATTTCATAATGTCCAGTCCGAAGAAAAAAAGGTCCTGAGTGTGAATTGAACTCGTGCCTCCCGACTGCCATTCCCGGCGCTAGACCACTAGACCATCGAGGAACACTAAGTTTTATTATTTCAAGGTATATACGCATCAAAATGCATGTCTCAATTGGAAAATCCTTTTAGATCGATTTTAATGTTGCATTAAATACTCCAAATGCGAAACATCTTAAAGCTTATTGTTGTTTACAACAAGGTTATTGTTAATAACAGAAGGAATAGCAGAGAGTTCGAGCTGTAAAAGTACCAACGCTGGAACCTGGTGGGTCATTTAAAGATTACTACGTTCATAAAGTACAGCCACTGGAAATGTCGGTAGTTGAAATGGATGCTTGAAACTTGAACTATTGGCTTACGAAATTCATTCAAGAAGTGGCAAAGCCCTCCGCCGAAGGAGAAGTATCCGCCGAAAACGTGAGTGCCATTTTAGGTCCTAAGTGTGAAACTGATGTTTAAAGTAGTCCTAAAGACGAGATCAAGACAGATGGAAATCAAGTTCAGTTCGAGAAGCTTCCTTTCTGTTTATGGGACTTCAATAATTGTAATGTTACATTCCATGATGCCAATAACAAATAAGCTGAATTGAAAAATTGCAATGGTAATTAAAAGTTATTTGTTCATGTTCTAATTGTTGTTTGGTTTATGAATATGCACATTAAGAAACATTCAGCACATGTGGTTCAACAAGCTAAAACACTAGTTGAAGCACATGTGGTTTTCAACTGGTTTTTCATTGGGTTTCAAAACATATCCGCCTGACCACAATAGGGAGTTTTGGTTGGCTTACAACATAATGAATAATTAATGAGTTTGAGAAATTGTGATAAAAACTTTAAAATTGTAATGATTACTAATTCACTAATAGTTAATTAATGAAATACTTAATTATAAGTAATAAATAAATACTATTATTATAAAGCTTTAACTTGCTATTAATTAATGACTAGAATATTACAGCCTGTTAAAAGCAGTTTAAAAGCTTACCAAATTCATCAGAAAGTAGAGCACAACTGAAATATAAATGGAGAAAAAGAGGACAGACCACCGTGAGAGACTGTAAGAAGGCATCATCACATCTGGATAGCTGAAAAACAAAATTACAAATAGGCTTAAGGTGCTGTAACACGTGACAAGTTGCAGGTGAAATTTTGTGTGTAACACCCTCTCTCTACATCTTGACTTCATTGCATTTCCACATACCGGTAATAATCTATCTTCGCATCTTAACAAGAAGTCAAGATTATGTGTGGACAATAATCAGTGTGCCTAAAATATTTCTGGAATGTTGAACAATTACAAGCAATATCTTGTAATCATGATAAGAAAACACAGAGTACTCAAAGGGCTTCCATCTGTCAAATAACTTGAAATTATCTGGTTGGTTGCAAAACAACATTACAGGAATGTTCAACATTAACACTGAGTTTTAATGGTTTTATTGGCCACAATTCTTGTAAATAATACATAAAAATGAAACTAATTACAATAAATAAAGGATCAACAAAACATTAATAATAAAAGCTTAGTTATTGACATAATCGGTTCAGAACAGTTCCCATACTTAGCTGTAGTGAGCAGAACAAATAAGCTGATAAAGCTCCGCCAAAAACCACTGAAAAACTAATTTTCAAACAATAAAGTAAAATTAACATTATTTTAATCCAAGAAATATCAAAAGCTGACATTAGATTTGCCAATATGGCAACAGAACATGATGCTAAATTTCTATATAATATTGCAGTTGCCATAGAGGGGAAAACAAGACAACAAGGTGATCATGAAGGGTACATACCCCCCCCCCCCCCCCCCCAAGGTAAGGTTGTACCACTTAAACTACTGTAGACTACATGTACGTCAAACAATACGTGGATTCTTTAACGCCTAATATCATTATGTGTGAGAAGGTGAAGGAGACAAGGCCAACGGTTTTATATCGTTAGGTTAGAATGGTGTTCTTCTCAACATTTAAAGCAACAAATTCAAGACTAGTTTAAATTAATAAAATAATAATTATCTACAAAGCATCACTTACCTCATCTTTCTCATTGTCAGAAAACAAATAAAACCCTGTAAATGAAGTTCAAACTTCAGCTGCATTTGTTTGTTTATTCAATCCTTGTAAAGTTTATTGATCAAAGAACATTACTGCACAATTACTACGACGAAATTGCAAGTACACTACTAACAATATATACATAAAATTGCAAGTACACTACAATATATACATGTAAGGAGATGAAGTGTAAGAACAGGACAAAAGGATTTAGTGACTACAATCTGAATCACACACCAAATGTTTTTTTTAAATACTTAAGACTGTTAGTTTTAATGCCTATATTTGTTAGCTTTTGAGGCCATTTTAAAATATTTTTGATTTCATATATAATAATTTATCATATAAAGATATACCAAAAAAATCTACTGAAAATGGAAAATCGAAAAGAGGGAGTTAATAGCAGTTTACCATTTTAATTGATATCCTTGTTATTGTGCATTACAGACAGACTGGGGAGGATTAAGCTTAAATAAAACTGAATATTAATAGCTGAAAAAAAATAACAAAATGTCTGCCATTTTAAGGAGTGTCAAAACTAATAATTTTGCTTTGGCCAGTCACAAACTTCCATTTAAAAAATTCCAAAACTAAAAATTGTTTAATAACCTGAATTACTGTTGATGCGTCTTTTAACAACGACACCTAATACCAAACAAATGCATTAGAGCAGTTTCAGTTGTGTCTTGAAACCAAAAACGTACCAAAGTAATTACACTGACCAACAGTCGTAAACAATCCAATGAAGCAATCAGAGCTTGAAGGAAATACAATAAAGCCGGCGCCAAGCGCGGGAAAACGTGTATAGGCAAGTCACAATTGGTTTTGGTTTTACTTCTGATTGGTTGAGAAAGTGGCGCGAGATTTTTTAGCCAATCACAAAGCATAGCAATGCAAAACCAAAGCGATTGCAAAATTACTTTCGACACTCAATTGAAAACCACTCTAATATGACTATTATTTTAAAAATACACAAACTTACCCAGCGTTGCAAAAATTACCATGATGAATAACAAAAGGAGCAACATGTCCAAGATGGGCGGAAGTGAGCGCAAAATTTGCCGGAGGACTCTGTAAAGTTGAAAGTCAAAATGTCATTGATTGACAGCCGCCTAATTTTGAGGAATGATTGTGTGACAAGCTCAAACAACATCTTCGTTGGAGACTAACAGGAAGACAGAAGCAACAGAATAGCCAGACTTGTTAAAGAGTATTATTAAACAAAAAATATGCAATCATTGCAAATTTATCAGAAGAGTTTGAAGCAGACATCTGACTTTGGAAAATAACTGCTTATTTTTTTAAACTGTCATCTCCTCTAAAGAGCTGGCAAGCAAAGTAGTCAGCCGATCGATATGATAAATTAGGTGGTGATTTTCGCCAGCAGCCAACTACTTGATAATGTATGATGTTACCTGTTAAGCAGAATAAAAACTTATTCTAGAATGATACCCACCTTCTCACCCCATAGCAGTAGTGAGTGTCTATAAGAAAGAGGGGTCGCAGAGCTCGTGTCACTCGGACATGATTCTGCCTTCGTATAAGAACAGTAACTGCTTCTACATACATCACAACTAAAACAACCACCTGATAAAATGAAAGAACAGCATTAATATTACATGTAGTTTTTATGGACAATGGACAATTCTCTGCAATTCTCAACCAACTGAGATTCAAGCTTAATGTACATGCCATGTCTTTAGAAACAATGAAATCTTTTCATCCAGCAATATAGAATAATTCTCATCTGAATTAGCTAGGGCTCTGAATTAAATGTAGGTGGAGAGCACTCATAAACACTTCCAAAACTCATAAAATAATTCATGACGAGAACACAAAGGAAATCACTATCGTGAAGTAGATTTGGATTCCCAGTCTTCAGGAGGCTCGTACCCATTTCTCAAGTCCACACCCTTTCAATTTTAATGGACCATATCTTTTGTTGTAGTGCATAAAAAGGCAAGCCACCTTGCATGCAAACACACAATACATAGAACTTTATGGGAGTATAGGAATTGTTTACATCAGTGCTTCCATGGCAACGGAATGGTGATCCTCTGAAATTCACAAGTTGCGGAGTTTCTCTAGATCAAGAGAAATTTTTGTAAAACCCGCTGGTGGACTAATTGATTAGACCATGGGCTTTAACAAAGACAAAGACAAAGTTTGAAAGAAATGTATGAGAGCGTTTTCGAAATTTTTAGGGATGAAGTTTTGGGAATTATAAATACAGTGAAAAACATACTATCGACATAATTGGCTAATATCTAAAGAAAATGATGCGCGATGGGGATGCAGTTTCATCTCATAGTAGCTTGATTCCATTTGAAATGGTGTGTGAAAAAGTGAGGGGGTTGCTTTGGTCGATTGCGAGAAAGAAGGATTTGATTAGCATGCGTTCAGCTGCTCTTGTTGCCATTTTTGTATGTAATTTGGTCTACGCCTACAAATGTGATGATAATTTGGAAACCGCGAGATCAATTTTTTTAAAAATTTGACAATCTCGAGATTGGTCATCGATTTATATGGCCTGCAAGTTTCAAGGACATTGAAAACATGCAAGGCAATAAAATAGGGCCTCCAATGTACCAATGTTTTCCCGCAGAGTTTGTGTTTACAAGTGAGCGTCCTCATTATTCACGGGTATTGTTTTCAAGTTTCATATGCACGTGCAAAACTTTACAAAAAAATTTATTTGCATCGGAACAGAACGCTCGATTGCTTTCCGAAGAATTTTCCGAAACATGCTAATAACTGGCTTGCGTTACGAATAGCAATGACAACAGTACTGATGAAGACAACGTCGGAAACGTCACGTTTCATCAGGTGCCGGATGCAGAAATAACACATTTATGATTGTCTCACTCTGGTTATTTGTTGCAATCGGCGTAGCATCTGTTCCTTATTTAGATATAAAATAGCGCAAAGCAGAATTCTCAGCTAAAATATCAAGTTGTCACGCTGTTCTTGCGTGTGACATATCAAAGAAGCACTGTTTCTGCATTACGTTTATAAATTTCCAAATTGGGATATGTTCTTCTTGTCCTGCAATTTTAAAGAGACCCTCGGTATGGCTGCATTACAGCGTAATAACCCAACATCCAGTGCGTTCTCAAGCCAGCTATTAGCATATTTCGGAAAATCCTATACTCCCATAAAGTTCAATGTATTGTGTGTTTGCATGCAAAGTGGCTTGCCTTTTTATGCACTACAACAAAAGATATGGTCCATTAAAATTGAAAGGGTGTGGACTTGAGAAATGGGTACGAGCCTCCTTAATTTGCACACAACATGAAGAAGAGTGTTTCATCAGGATATCCAAACACCGTGAAGTGGGTTGAAAAACAAGGCACAACCGAGTTTTCTTTAACTCACTTCGAGGTGTTTGGATACCTGATGAAACACTCTTTTGAGTGTTTGATATAGCTTCTTAAACTGATCATCAAATGCGGAGAAAACGAAGAAATAAAATCGCCAAAGTCTATGCAAATTAAGACCGTAGCCGGGTATCCAAATCTCCTTCATGGCAGTGATTTTCTTTGCGTTCTCATCATGAATTATAAATGAGTTTGAGAAATGTTATCAAATCAAACATCAAACATCAGGTAACCAAACACCTCGAAATTGACCGTTAAAAAAAACTTGGCTGTGCGTCATTTTTCAACCCACTTTTCAGTGTTTGGATACCTGATGAAACATCCTTATGTTTCGTATATTACTTGAACTACCCGCAAGTGACAACACAACATCAAAATCAAAATTACCTATCAACGCAAAATAGTGTATTATATCAACGTTTCGATGCAAGTGACGTCGAACTATGGGCAAGTAGTTGCTTACCAGAGGTTAAAAATACAAATCGCCAGTGTTGAAAGTGGTTGAGGTCGCTTACGAGAGGTGGTCGCTAGCAAAAGGTTTTGACTAGAGTGATTTGACTAAATAAGTTTTAAGTGATGGTCGTAGGAAGAAGTAGGCAACCTAATGGCAAGGAATGCAGAAAGGTGTTAATTGTGATATTGTTGAAACCGTCCACCTCATTGGCTAAAACGTGAAAATCTACCATAACTTAACCAGGTAGTGCATTTATGTCTCTCTAGTTTACTAATTTTGGTTCCCTTTTAGGGAAAACTATTCTGAGTTTTAATGCAACCAAAATTCTATGTGGAAACATGTAAAATTAGAAGCCTTTCTTGGCCATCGTTTTGGAGTTTCACGATTGGATGAAATCTTGTAGCACAAAAGAAACATCACTTTAAAAATTAATAAAGTTCCAGTAAATTTTATTTAAAAACATGTTTTCCATAGGTTGATGCATTTTCAGTAAAAAAACTAAACAATCTTATTTGGGGAAACCGAAATGCTGCGGAACAATAGAGCATTGCCTAGTTCTTACACGCATTGTTACTTAATTAGTACTTTTAAAAAGTGGTCCCTTAGAAGAGGTTGTCGCACTGCATGGAGGTTCGACTATTATTATAAATTATATATTAATAAATATAATATTATTATTATTATTATTATTATTTAACTTGAATCAAATAATCATGCAAAATCTCCAAAATTTACATGTAAATGTCAAAATATGCATGTCTGTTGCAAAATTGAAAAACATTTAATGTTGCAAGTTTGTGACTGAAACTGTCTTCAGGCAGGTTACCTTAAGAAGTGTCCTCTTGTGCGTAAAGTAGGATTTTGCCCCCTGCCACTTCAGTTTTACACCACATAAACAAGCAATGATTGTTAGTGACAGAATTTCGAGGGCTCCATGGACCTGAAAATTATAATTGATTTAATGAAGATGTCATTGGTCCAATTTATACTAGGGAAGCGATAATGCATCTGAGAGGAATTATTCGATCATCTGAGAGGGATAATTCATCAGATATAACTTCTGTGTTTAGACAAATTATGGGGCAATTAATTCATCTTCAGCTAATCTATCTGTCAGCACGTCTTGAAGACGCGTTGCTAGACACATGGTAGATGAATAATTTATCTAAGAAAGATAATTTGTCTCTATATTTTATATCTAGATGGAAAACGAAGACTATTTTTCAAAGATTCGTCTTAGAGTTTTCCATCGTAATTTGTCTTCAAATTTATACCTAAACAAGTTATTGTTCTGACATACAATTTATCCAGATGGATAATTCGTCTCTAGTATAAATTGGGCCACTCAGGTAATGAGGTGTGGCCAGGTCGCTCAAATCCCGACACAAAGTTCTGAACTTCCTTCCTTATTTAAGAAAGAATTCAGATTTTTGAGACCCTGTCTTACTCAAATTGTTCCACTGACTTTGTTGTAGCGTAATAATTATATTATTTATTGTTTCAGGTTATGATGAGGTTTCAAAAATTAATATATATGCTTATCCTGTTTAAGTAAGACAAAAAGTGATGAAATCGATGCTCCATTCAAGACAAAAAAATCTGAAAACCATACCCTGTTGGGTCACACATCCTGGTAAGGCAAGATAAGGGAGTACCCCCCTGGGTTCAACTGCCAAAGTGTCTACTTACAGATACTGGTAGAAATAGTACAATATCATCTGGCAGTAATTCCCCAGTTGCCGGTTTTTCAGTCAGTCCAAGGCCCAGAAGAAGCAATGCAAACACCATGTCCAGCGAATAGAAATACCAAGTGTGAGCTATGAGATACCACCGTTTTGTTTCACGGGAGGGGTGGGTGTCAAATCGGTCATTGTTCTGTCCTTCTTGGAGAAAAATAGCTGCATCCTAAGAAATCAAAGGAAAATTCATACAGTCACACTGGTTGCTGGAAGACTGGCCTTCTGTGCACAAAAAGTATTACTTGGATTTATCGAACACTTCTTTGCTTTGAATGTCTATTAACCCTTTTCCTCCCAGAGTCAATTATGGAGACATGTAATGTAGTTCCAACTTTTGAGTCTGTTGATGAAATCCTATAGTGTGACCAATCAAATGAAACCTCTTTGGCAGTATTTTGCATGGTACCATTTGTTCTAACTTTTGAGTCTGTTGATAAAATCCTATGGTGTGACCATTCAAATGAAACCTCTTTGGCAGTATTTTGCATGGTACCATTTTTACAAAAATGAAATTTGGGATTTTTCTTGAATGTGGCACTGAGTTAATAGTTTAGCCTAAATTTTTCAAGTAGAAGCGTCCATTTCAAAAAAAGTCGTCGAGTTTCTTCGTTCTTTAAAAAAAAACTCTCTTGAAATATCTTATGGAATGATTTTTTATTAAAATCGACAGCACGTTTGAAATTTGATAGTATCAATTTTATAGCTCTTTATGACAATTTGGAGTTTACAAAAGAGCTGAGTCAATTATGTTAATATGACATGTTCAAAGCTGCCTTTATAACAGAAACTGGCAAGCCATGTTATTTACGGGAAACGGCAAATGGAAGTCTTCCGCGTTATTCCCTGTTTGTTTTGTCTTGCCATAAAGTTCTTTATTGTTTAAGATTACCTTTTCCAGGACGGTCCATAAAAATAAAAGAATAATTGAAGCAAATTTGTATGTGGTAAAAAAGCCAGGAAACATAACGCTTGCATGCTAAATAAAGTACGCTGAAATTGTGGCACTTAAAATGCCGCAACGCTGTTCGTTCAAACTTGCACAACAGTATTCTCGAAAACAAGAATTTGCGCTTTATCCACCACAACAGAGCGCTTCATTCCGCGCGCGCGAAGTCAACGTTTGTACTCAGTACTCGGTGCCGTGACAAATATAAACTTAACTTCCGCGGCCCTTTTTCGATCAAAACAACGTTTATCGTAGTTGCAATGTTGCAATGCAATGTTGCAATGCAGTGTCTTACACAAGTATTATTTACAATATATATGTGTACCTGGTAGCAATCGTCTGGCGTTTCCTTTTTGCCATTACCAGCCAGTGGCGCTGCACCTGTTACACCAGGGGTCAATTAAATACAGTGATTTTCCTCAGACCGTGAAACACTTTCTAGTAGTTGGTGTGTAAGAATCAAATAGACACAAAAAAAAAACAATGAAAATAAGATCTACTAATCTCTATTAGTGTACTAACTATTTCACGGTCTGAGGAAAATCACTCTCAAACTTTTGCAAGTGTGATTTGCCAGTGTAGCCATTGTTTCAGAGGTTAAAAATAATAGCTACACTTGTAAATTACATTTGTAAAAGTTATAACCCCAGATTTGTCAGAAGAAGACAAACGATGACAGTGTGATGTTGATAGATAAGTTAATATCTAATCCTACTGCGCTAATGTGATAAATCACAAAACAACCAGTTAACCTTCAAGCGTGTGTGACATCACCTATTTTACTAAATCTAACAGAAAAATATTACGCAAACTAGCAAATTCTCCGCATTTTCCTTATTTTTGCGGAGAGTTTCTGTTTTACATGAAGGGATAACCGCTGACTTTCTCTGACTGAAAGCTCGAATTTCGCCTTCCTGGTTCCCAGGTCCTCACTTATTATTTTATATTAATTGTTTTACTATTGTTTTATGACTATAGTAAGTTTACTGCAAACATAGTTGCATGGCATGTCTTTTATATGGGAGTCTCCTACCCTGCGAGCAGAGTCCCCTTCGATCTTCCTAGAAAACGATTCCCGATTTTTCTAGGAAGATCGAAGGGGACTCTGCTCGCAAGGTAGCGTCCCCCTTACAGAGATTCAATTTTCGTTTGGGGTCGTTTATACTGTCGGTTACTAACAACTGTCCTGAATTTCATCGCCACTTTCGGAGGGTCGCTACCTTCCGGCGGTCGTTAGTTTCGGAACATTACGGTACCAATAGACGATATTCGTATTCTCGGTATTGAACTGGAACTAGCTTGCAGTCGAGGCTCATGCGGGGGAATATCATTAAAAATATTTGCATGTGAAAAGATTCCCCCGCATGAGCCTCGACTGCAAGCTAGTTCCAGTTCAATACCGAGAATGCGAATATCGTCTATTACCTTATTCGTACTAATTTTCGCGAGGCTTTAATTTCGACTCGCTAAAATTAGGATACAGGAAAATTAAACACGCGAAATTTAACACACTTCTATAATTGCTTTAATCAATGATTAACTGCGTTTATAGCTACATGGTAATTGTCATCAGTCTATTTATCTTCTACTTCAGCACTTTCTTCATCCGAATCACTCATTTCTTCTTCTTGTACATGTAGCTCTTTTAAAACATCTTTCGTGCAGTCATCAAAATGTCCATTTAGGGCAGGCTCTTTATAATTAGCCAACACAAGCTCTTAGCTCCGTCTGAGGACCCATTTAAGGATATAGACAGTGCATCACAGTAATAATATAGACATTGCACAAGGCTGTATCGGAAGACATACTTAAATTGTATTTCATTATTATTCATCTATAGTTTTGTTCTGTTTCAAGGATGTTAAGCATTTATAATCATTACAGAACTGTATGGCATAGGTATTTAAAATCATATTTTTACAATTGACTTTACAATTGACTTTTATTAAGTACAATATTGCATTAGCATTTGATTGATTTGCAGTATTTGCTTGATTAGTCTGCGGATTATAAACGCTATTTCTATTACCTAATTGCAAATCATGATTGCAAATCAATCGTCATTTAAGTGATCATTCAATAAAAAACGGTTTACTAAGTCTGTCTTTTGTCAATTCTCGCGAAATTAAATGCGCTAAATTTATCATTTTTTGCAAATTCGCGAAATTAAGTGCCCGCGAAAATTAGTACGAATAAGGTAAGCCTCAGAAACGACTGGGAACTCAAATAAAATGGACTTTGAGAACTTCTACAATGTATGCAGTCCTTCAGCCTTCCCTGACACATAATCGATTACGACATGGTTTCACTTTGAGACAGAATCAAGAACCAGTTACCCATTCAGTCATATGCTCCTGCTGTGCAAGAAATTCAATCGAATGCAATTCTGCTGAAAAGCAATTATACTGAAAGCGTACAATCAGGCACATCTACATTTGCTGCCAAATAAAAACTTACTTCTGTTTGATTCCGCTGAAGATGTATTGGGATTTCCATTCCTTTTATTCGCATTTCTGTCAATGCCGGAATCTTCCGCCGGTTTGATTTCGTTTTCTAGCTGATTTTCGGCTTGTGAAAGATCTGGTTCTGCTTCCAGTTCCGTGTTTGTAAATGCGTTCTTGGCCATCTTCATCTAGCTAGCAAAGTTGACGCAACTTTTGCAACGCAACCACGATAAAAGTCGTCTCGACACGTTTCAGTTTCTTTATCATAAGTTAACAGTAATAATCAGTTACGTTCAAGTCCTTAAACTGTTCGATCGTCGAGTTAACTTTCGGTTTCGATCAATTAAATCCATCAACCATCACTAATGGATGGATCTAAAGGGGTTTAATTAAAAGAACAAAGGCATCGCGAAGGTTGACTGAACACCGTTTAGGTCTAGGGTCTATTGTTAGCCATTGTTGTGTTGTTTGTTCTATTGTTTTCTCAGCAAATCAGAGAAGACCTTGTAAGAGCTGCGTACTGCCCCAAAGGAAAGGAAAAGGAAACCTTTCGCTGCCCAAGCCAAATACTAATTACCTAAAACGAAGTTTTTGCTACAGCGGGGCCTGTTTGTGGAACAACTTGCCCCAAGATTTAAAAAGCGTTTGTTCTATTGGGCAGTTTAAACGGGGTATTAAGAAAGTATCTGAGATATCGGATTCCCACACGGCAATCATGTAAAGCAGTTGTACAAGTTTTAATTTTTAATTATTAACTTAACTGATGATTCTCCTTTTTTTAATAAAGATTTACATTACATTACATTACATTACATGCAGAATATATGAATACGTTATGAATGACAAGAATGCTTAAAACAGGATAATCCATCAATACAATACACAGTGAACTCTGACTAAGGCAGACACCTTCGGGACCAGCTCTAACTATCCGCCTTATAACCAGCAAAGCAGGCGTATTGGGGGGCGAACGAGCGCTGCGTTATAAAAACAGCCTGTGAGCAGGCTCTCTAGTTCGCTCGCCAACTTTTCCTCGTGAGTTTTCTTTTCGCAGCTATCTACTTTCGTGATATTCCCACAAGGAGGCCTGTTCACAGGCTATGTAAAAACCGCAGACTGAGGCGAGTCAAAAGATGCAACCAAGGGGGTGGGAGTCAGGCTGTCCCCACCCCCTATCACTCCTCCCAGCCCCCGACTTTGTGCAAAACCAAAATGGCGACCAAACACTAAAATGAGCACTCGCCCACTAAAAAAATCACCTGCACTGCAGGCTACCTTACAGAGAGTAGAACCGGCCATTCAATCAATCAATCAATCAATCAATCAATCAATCAATCAATCAATCCATCTATCTATCTATCCAGCTATCTATCTGTCTATCAATCAATCAATCAATCAATCAATCGAATTTATAAGCTGTCTCAATTTTTGTCCGCCTATCGCAAGTATTACAGCTGCGAGACCATCTTACTCAATTTGTTGGAAGATCTCCGTAATGGTCTGGACAATCGATTTGTTGTTTCCATCATTGGAATCGATTTGTCTAAGGCATTTGACAGCTTACCTAGAGATTTACTTTTGGCCAAACTTGCCGCTTATGGATTGTCTAATAATGGCTGTTCACTTATCAGAGATAATCTCACTGATCGTTTTCAAAGAGTGAGATTAGGTGACAAGTTCTCTGACTGGAACCCACTCAGTTGAGGCATTCCACAGGGGTTTGTATTGGGTCCCCTCCTTTTTAATATTTTTCTTAATGATTTATTATTTACTGGGTTTCAATCCAACCTCAGTTCATATGCTGATGATACACAAATTTTTAATATCAGTAATGATATTTCTCAATTGCATATGCGCTTGCAGGCTGATCTCCTTACTGCTAATTCATGGTTTTGCTCCAATGGTTTAATGGTTAATTCGGAAAAGTGTACGGCCATGTGGCTGGGTAGGTGCAGGGATACACCTAGTTTTTTATAGACTCTAATGTGATTTGTAACACTGAAGAAATGAAGCTTTTAGGGGTTACGTTAGATCCCGGGATGGGGGGGGGGGGGGCAATTCCTTATATAAGCTATATAGGTATGTGCGGCCCTAAAGGGTATGGTTTTCAAGACATTTTGGTCTGAAATAGGGTGAAATGGTTTGCGCTTCTCAAATGTTTACGCAAACGGAAGCACTTCCTGGTCTGAAATACGGTATCGAATTTTGGAATCGAATTATGAAGAGCTGTTAAGTTGTATTAATCACCCTACATTGTTTAATAGAAGAATACATAATATTTTAATTCTTATATATAAGGCTTTACATGGTTTAAGTCCTGAATACATTTCTAAGCTATCCACTTTTCGAAATTGTAATAAGGATCTGCGGGGTATAGATATCCTAACCGTGTTAACACCACCAGCTATGGGCTTCATTCTCTCTCTTATCATGGTTGCAAGCTATGGAATTCCCTTCCTAACAATATTAGAGCTATTCCAGAGTTAAGTAAATTTAAATAAAAATTATTTTATTGTATTGTATCAATCAATCAATCAATCTATCTATCAATCAATCAGTTAATAACTTATTTAGACAACGCCGAGGCGTTAAAAGCTCGTTGAAATGCGGAGGTGTAACAGAAATTAACACTCAACAAAATTAACGCGACTTAAATTAACGCGAATTTTAACGATTCGCGTTAATTTCATGGAGCGTTAATTTCCTATAATAAGGTAACTAGGACTTGCAAGTGTATTGTTTACTACCGAATCACGCCCTGTTCATTCTCTTGTTCTCTTAACCGCCGGGCTCGGGCTCAAGCTCCAGCGGTTCAGAGGGCCAAGCGGCCCTGGGGACGGGAATGAAACGGATGAGTTCATTCTCGTCCCCAGAGCCGCTTGGCCCTCTTAACCGCCGAAACCTGAGTACGAGAGCCAAGGGCTCTCGTACTCAGGTTCCGGCGGTTAAGAGGGCCAAGCGGCTCTGGGGACGAGAATGGGATGAGTTTCATTTGGTTTCATTCAGTTCAGGGGAAACAAAGGAGACTTTTGCCTGATTGGTCGGTTCTGCAATCATATTACGCATGCTCAAAGCTGATGTTATTCCTAATTAATATGGCTTCCGTTACACGAAGCAAGGAATCTAACACCAAAGGAATCCACCTTAACACCAAAGTGCATTTGGGCCGATAAATTTGTGTTATAAAGTCCTAGAAACCGTCGATTTGCCAGACTCTTCGAGACTCCAGTTGTTCGGTAAGCTCAATCGAGATCAACAACAGCAGAACAGTACAAGGTAACCAGCAGATAATCACGGATGATTTATACGATTCTACCTTCTGTGGAAACAACAAGACTTCTTTTGTATGCCATAACTGTGATTTGATTTGTTTTAGAAAATCTTACACATTAAACTTGACCTTTGCACACCAAAAGCGCATCATTGGTTCAGCATAAATATATTTCTGATTGCTGTTTCGGTCATTAAATTATTTATATGATCAGAGGTAAATGGCTGGTTATAGCATAAGCCCACCCGATCTCGCCTTCCTTTTGAAATCTTTTTAGGATCGTTATTTTTGTCCCGAATATATATAGCATTATTGAGTATGGCTTTTGCAAACTGATGAATATTTAACATCATTTATTAAACAATTTGCTGCAGACTTTCAATTTATTTTAAATGAAAAGGTGTTTTATGACATCTCCTATTGGTAGAAATATTAGACAAGAGAAAAACACATGTCGGTTGCTGTTTGCTGTGCATTGTTGCAAAATAAAGAAGTAAATGAGAAGGAAGTTGTTATTCTGGGTGTTTCTACAATGAACCAACCAACTACCGAACTGAAAATACTTGTTAAGTAATGATCCGCATAAAAAGGATAGTGCTGAACGGCAATGCACGATGGAATGTCAACTATTTTTATTGTTACAACTAGTGATCTCATTGGCCGAGACTCAAAAACCGCTACTGAAAGTAGAGGTTCAAGGTGCATAAAGTCTAAATTTTTAAGGTAGTCAAGTATTTTGAGACCCAATCGCACAACATGCAATTTTTAAAAGATATTGTATTTGGGGAACTTCATCAAAGAAGCAAAATTAGTAGCTATTGTCTTCTGCTATTCTGATTGGTTAAGCACGAACATTTCCTAAAATATGTTTGATGCAAATGGATTTTCTGTATTTTTATATTGAAATATAATTATGAACCATCAGCCCCTCCTCTATTCTTGAAATCAAAGATATTCTATGGTGGGAAAGAGCCATTGCCGCAGAACAATGAAGTTTACTATAGTTCTTATGTGAAGCATTACTTAATTCTTCTGTCCTATTCCTCCATCCCTCCCTCAAAAAATACACAACCCTGGATAGTCTGGATAACCGCTGCTATTAAAGTGGATTGTACCGTCATTTCATTCAAAAGCAGCTGGTAGTGAAACTAGGAGTGACAAACATACCAAATTTATTTGTGTTTGACCTAAACAGTAAAAACAATCTGGTTGGAAAAGTGTTTTTGTGTTCTACGGTATTTTTTGTCTGAAATGGAAGAATAAGTTTTAGGTCGTTTTACTCATTGAGCTAAAATGCTTTTCTGGTTGTTGTTAAAAAAAGGAATCGTTTTTCCAATGAATAGATCCCTATCTAGCAATTAAAATGTTAATGTTGACAAATGGCTACCTTCTACAAGTAAAAAAAATAGATTTGCTCACTAAAAAAGGTTATAAGCATACATTTTCTGCTTCTCGACAGAATAAGCAGATTCATTGTTTCAAAGGATCTTTACAGTATCACTTGTCCTTCAATGTATTTTGAAGCTAGTAAATTCAGAATGTATTTACATGTTCAAACGTTTTGACCAACTTTATGTAAAGGTTAGACAATGAACGCGAGTGTTCTATGGAATATAGTGCCTCGAGCATAGATAGAAGGTCACGAGGGCGTAGACAGATTCATAGGTAGACAGATTCATTGGTAGACAGATTCATATATTCATTGTGAATATAAATTCATTGTGAATATATTCATGACCTAAATTAGTATCTAACATAAGCATCACAGGGGCGGGTCCAGGGGAGGTGGATTGGGTGGCTAGCCACCCCCTTTAGACCATCGGCAGGGGTTTCATTAAGGGCCGGGCAGTCGGGCACCCGGCAAATTGACCGGCTGTGAACACGAGTTCGCCCGGCTGCTTTGAACATCTAAACCTTATTTTTTTCACTAACAAGTTGAATAATTTACTAACTTGGCTTTTTTGATGTGTGTTCTAAAAAATAAAGCATATTTCAACTTAAAAAAGAAACGACGAGGTTATTGCTTAGTTACCTCCCGTTGATCCCTGTACAGAAGAAACGTGACAAACAACTGAAATCACCCGACAATGCATTGCCAGCTTAGTGCTCTGCATTATGTTCTGCATGATATCACCGAGTTGCAAACAAGTTCCACGTGTGTTATGGCGACCGGAAAAAGGTCAGAACGGTCGATTAAACAATATTTTTGTACTCAACTTGATAACTTGATGCCTATGACTACAGATATCTGTATTCAGTTGATTGAACAAACAAAATACAATGTTTCAAGCAACAGTGAGATGCTTAAGTTGGTGCTTTAAAATGCAGGAGAGACTAAAATTTAAAAATTTTCCCGGAGGGGCATGCCCCCGGACCCCCCTAGAGGGGATGCGCCTTCGGCCCTTCCAATCATGTGTCCACCTGCTCAAACTCATTGCCTTCCTGTTCAAAATCTTAATGGACCTTATTGAAATCCCTGTATCGGTTTTAACAGTTTTCTTTTTAACTGCAACAATAAAAACAAAAAAAAATCATAGATTTAGGCATATACCCGTAGCCACCACCCCCTATGAAAAAATCCTGGATCCACCCCTGGTTTCCCTTGCACCCGATTAAAGTCGTCTCAGTAGTGTTTGCCTCCTATTTGTCAGATAAGCACAAGTGGCAACAACAACTGGGAGAAATGGCCTTCTATGACGAAAAGTTGAGGAAGAGGAGCGATAAACTTTTAGTCGTCCAATAGCATGCTCTACTGAAACCCGAATCCGCCTAAGTCGTCTATTTGCTCTTCTTTCTATTCTGTTCCGTACCACATGAAATTTTCTGGCTACGCTACCAAAAAGATAAAGTTTCTGTATTTCTCAAACATTGTTTATCGGGTTAGGATTTTTGGGGAAAACAACAGTAAATTCAATAAACGATAACGCACCGGCGTTAGTAAGTTAACATGACCATTGTTCTCAATCTATTAAGAATCTGGCACATGGCAAACCACTACCACTACCACGAATCTTTTTACGGTGGCTAATTTACCTTATCGACTCAGTCGATAAAACCAAATTCTTGCACTACCACTAAATCGGACATCCCTAATAGGACTTTTTCAGAGGTACGCAAAATCACTGTTTACAAACAATCCCCCTACCTCCTCCCCCCACCCTCAAGTCCCAAATCTTTCTTTTTTTTTCGACTTTTTCAGGTACGCACGTGCGTACGTGCGTACCGGTAGCTACGCCCCTTGCGAGCCCACCTATGTCGCAGTTAAAACATGAAATTTTGTCTCATTTGTTTATTGGTGTTGATATTGATTTGTTTTATTATTGCTGTATTTATCATTGTTACCTTCTTTTAATGAAACACAATCTATACATATGGAATGCAAATAAAATGTTCTTTTTTTAATTTTATGTTGTTCATTTTTTATTTTGGAAAAAGGCTGCTAATTCCGAAAGTAACGAGGGTCGCTACTATCGGAACTCTGCGGTAACTCAACTGACAATG
Source organism: Cladopsammia gracilis (assembly GCA_022457155.1). NCBI lineage: Eukaryota > Metazoa > Cnidaria > Anthozoa > Scleractinia > Dendrophylliidae > Cladopsammia > Cladopsammia gracilis. The sequence continues at coordinate 84,819 of JAJGOT010000298.1, read as the reverse complement.
TTCTTACGTATTTGTTTGCGGCGGTGTTCGTGTCAGCTGAGATAGAAAAAAAATGTCGTTACGTTCAGTTTGCAGCTTGGAAACAAAACAACTTTCGCGCTCTCCGATGCAATTTTTGTCCGGCAAGTGTAAACTAGTGGCAATTTCCTGTGCGATTCGGATGCGACATTTGCTGTGATTTAAAAAAAAATCGCTGCCAGTCCCGCCAAAAAACCTCTGCAGAACCTCTGCGACATTGCGCGACAGAACGCACCCAAATTGCACTGAAATCGCCGCTAGTTCACACACGCGGTTTGAAGATGCACAAAATTGCACAAAAAATCTCCTGTTTAAACGGGCCTTTAAAACAAAAGAAACCGCTTCCGAGGAACACGCTTTTTGTGGAATGTTTTTGTTTGTTTTTATGTTTTTATGGATATGGACACATCACAGACAGTGCGACCCTAAAATATTTTATTTTCGAATTTTTGGAATTTCCGTTTGCGGTTTCAAATTTTTTGACATTTTTGCACGGGCTAATTTTTGTTTTTGAATGTAGTGCGACCATGCCCTTGGGTGATTCCGCACAGACCAACAGCACGTGCCATTAAAAAAGACGTAAACGTTTTAATTACATTCAGCTGATATTAATTTTTACCTCTTTTATGCACTTTACAAAGAGATTTAAACGTGTAAATAAATCAGATGAGTGCTTCCTTGGAACGTAAGTCAAACGCTCCCAGAAAGGAGTTCACACTACAAGTACGTACCAAGTGCACTTCAAGTGAGAACCAGTGAGAACCAGTGAGAACCGGCCTATTGTCTTGCAAATGTATCAGAAATTGAGAAGTTGGCTTGGAAAATTTTGTACGTCAATTTCTTCTGTCCAAATCTAGCCTGCGAGCAAGCTCTCGGGCTCGGGTACGGTCTCGGGGTTTGTTCGCAGGCTACAACTACGTAGTCCAAATGACACAGCTGTGTTCAACTGCAAGTGCGATCGGATCCACCTGATCCGGTCCCAAGAGAGACGACTGGTGACGAGTCAGCTTCTAGACGCCTTTGACAGCTTCATTAGTTCAGCATGGCGTTCAGCTGTTCAGAACTGAAGTTCAATGCATGGAAGGAAAAGGGAGTTGAAAGTAAGGTTGTTTGAACCGTTCGTTCGCTTATTTATATTCTTATTTGTCAAAAGTATTTAGTTTTTTACTACAACTCTCAACATTCACACGGACCGACACGGAATATTCTCAAAGCCGACAACCGAAGCTGACCAGATGAATGAATGAAAATCAAGCAAGTCCGTCCAGTTGATTGTAGCACACATACGCCCACTTGGGGTTCTGTCCTGGTGCACCGGTACACAAGAACAAAAACAAAAGACGAAACAATAGACTACACGGACATAATACCTTATAAACAAAGGGAATACAATGTGAAATCCCTTGTGAACCGGTACGCGAGGACAGCGAGTTGACCCCGTGGCATGGATGGACACATTACTAGAATTAAACTCGTGATTAAATGTGTAATTTGTTTTATTGCAAAGTTTGAAATGCCTCTGAAATGCTTATTTTTACAGAAGGACTTGTCGTGCGACATAATGTGCGTGCTATATATGCAATTTGGTGTGCATCGTTAGGCAAGGCAAGGCAAGACAAGACCAGGTAATTAATTTACTATACAATCCTAGCTCCGAAGTGTTGTTATGAGAATCTTACGCATTTGTTAGGAATGTTCATTACCCTTTTTTTGTTTCTCTGATTTCTTTTTTTTATGACATTTTTTTTAGTTTGGCCCTAGGTTTTGTTGTCCTTTGCTACTTAGACTTTCCAAAGCAACATTCATTTAAATTTTGTTCAATCCTGGCATGTTATCAACTCCTAAAGTATTGTAATTAGTCGGGCTGCTTGGCTTGTAGCCAAGCCTGACTTATAAATTCGGTTGTAAAGAAAAGTGTGCTTTTCAAGTGGTTTGTAGCCTGCGGCCAAGTGTTAGTGACATATATCAGTTGACATAGCAACTTCAAGCTCATGAATGAATTGGATTTATTTACCACATAAGAAAAAGGAAAATGACAGAACAAAACATATCAAGTAAAAGGAACTTAGTAAAGAAGTATTTTTCGTTTGTCTCACGATGTAGTCACTTCTGATGTGGATCGCGACGTTTCGACTGCATACTGCTAGTCTTCTTCAGGCGATGGGGTCGACTGGTTACGCGTCACCGTATGAAGCACGATGTTCTGCTGTGATTGGTTGGTTTTCAACAGCTGTGACTGGCGCATTTTGATCCTCGTTGTTTCGGCGAATTGTTCCCTCGACAGTCCGTAGTCGTACGGCTCTCTTGTTGTTGTGTTTCTTGATCGTGGGCATCCATGCTTCTGGAATTTCTATTCCACTGTCCCTGTTGATGTTGTTAGGGTTAAGTCTTATGTGGATCGCCTCTTTGACCCTGCGTGTGTACCAATGAGGATCACGATCAATAAACTTTACTTCATTCCAAAGCGGGTGGTGTCCGGTTTTGTTGGCGTGCTCTGAAACGGCGGAGGTCTGGGTACGGGCGAATCGGATGTCTCGGTCATGCTCTTTTATTCTGTCTTGCAAAAGTCTTCCAGTCTCGCCGATATAAACTTTACCACATTCACAGGGAATTCTGTAAACCACGCCATCTTGTTTAGTCGGGTCAACAGCGTCTTTAGGCCATACTAGGTGTGATCTAAGTGTAGTCTCCGACTTGAAAACAGCGCGTACGAAGAAGACTAGCAGTATGCAGTCGAAACGTCGCGATCCACATCAGAAGTGACTACATCGTGAGACAAACGAAAAATACTTCTTTACTAGTGTGTTCACCACGATGAACAACAACAACCCTTTTTACGATAAAAGGAACTTACATTTTTGCTGGATTTGGTGATTTGGTGATTTGGTGATTTGTGACTGGAAAAGTGACTGTAAAACAAATCATAATTGGATTAATTCTTGTACCTTAGCAGGGTTCTCCCTAAATTTCAGGTCAGCAGGTAGGGGATTTTTGTTAAGCGGTAAAGGAAAAACTGTGTGCTGGATGCACACTTTCGTCCGGGGGTCCGGGGGCATGCCCCTGGAAAAAATTTTTAAGAGCTAGGTTCTCTGAAACCCCATTTCCTGCATTTTGAGACCTATTTTATGCAAATCGACTGATGTGTTATTCTGAGCTTAAAGGCGCTGTTACACTAGGCAATATTTCGTTCAACTTGTCTCGCAAAAACTAAAAACCGTGCGTTGCGATGCTGCGAGACAAGTTGCCTGGAGGGTGTTACACTAGGCAATGTTTCTTACAATTTGTCTCACCCAACGGTGAAAGGAGCAATTTCATTGGCTAAAGTCACAAAACGTTGCGACACAAGTTGCAGGAAACGTGTTACACTATGCAACGCTTGAAAAATTCGTTGCGGCGTGGCGAGAATCGTTGCGGAAAGTAGAACCGACTTCTACTTCTCGCAACGATTGCGGCAACAAAAAAATCGCGAGAAATGTTTGTTGCGGGGTATGTTACACTGGGCAATTTTTCATGCAACTTGTGTCGCAACAAAATTGCGAGACAAGTTGCACGAAACATTGCCTGGTGTAACAGCGCCTTAAATACGTAGCCTAAGAAAAATCATATAAAATAAGAGCGGCGATTTTTGGTGATACCTTTGCTGTAGCGTACATGAATATACATTTAAAAGTCAGCGGTTTCATTTCATTCCTGCTTCGAAATCGCAAATCTGTTTATACTTTCAGTGCCTTAAATTCTAAACATTCGAGTCCTTGAAGGCTATTATTTTCAAGCATCCTGTCAAACAGTTCACCGGAACATATTTTTTAAAATGAAAAAACACCCCACGACGAAGAAATTCACGAACGAAGACTGCTTTGCTGCTACGGTCAATTCAGCAACACAAGTCGAACTTTTCGGGCAATCAACAATTTTCTCCTCGCTTTTAAACCTTAAAGGTTTACATAGTAAGCTTAATGATTAGTTCTTATGGTATTCTTACCTGCTTGGCTACGTGTCCTCTTTGTTGTCCACGGAAAGAAAAGAAAGCATTGACTGCTGCGCTTCATCGTGGAATCTGAGCGGCGACACGAGTACGGGTCACATGCAGCTGTACGAAGGATCGAATTGCGACAGAAAGCCCGCGAAAAATTGCTCTTGCTTCGAAAGGTACTGTACCAACCAGCAATTAAAGAAAGTACTCACAGATAATAGCTGCGTTCACTTTTTATTTTTTCATCTTTTCATTTATTTTCTCAGTTACGATCACGACTACATGGGTGGAACAAATTGCGTATTTTTTTTAAACAACTTGTTGAATTTTCAAAACCTCCAAGTGGTTACAGGCGGTAATAAAAGCTGCTTCAAGCGGTAAATTTTACCGGTTACCGCCTGATAAGGAGAACCCTGCCTTAGGGGCACTTACAAGACTCTTAAAGCCCGACTTCACTTCTAGAAGAGTTCTCGTTAAAAATGAAATGAAAGTCGTTGAGCAGTATATTTGAACATAAGATTAGAGAAATGACTATTTGAAGTGGCAATTTGTTATTGAACAATAAAATGTATTGATAGAAATTCCTGAAAGAAACAAAATACAAGATTACAATAAAAAGATAATTGATTACCGGTAATTATTATTTCTAGTTATAAAACTGTTTAAACTTTCTGCTTTTTCTTCTGGTACTCCCAGTATTTTAAGATTTTAAGATTTGCCCCTAAAATTATGCCCCCTCCCCCTTAAAATTGAGACCTGGTAGCACAAGTGCCTTCAAAGCCAAAAAAACTTTGAGCCCTGTGAAATGCAGCAATATATAAAAAAAATTGTAATTCATAAACTCCAGGGATTACACCATTAATAATGTACATGTAAAAGTTTCTGCATTCTGATTGGCTGAGAGAATGTCAATTAATCTCAAACAGTGCAGAAAGTTGAAATAGGAGTGGTCAACTACATCATAAAAAAAAGGGGGGGTGCAATTTATGCAATTTAATCTTTGGTTTGCCTGTGGTTCTTTGGGTTCCCTGCATTATCTTATGTGGGCAGTCTTGATTTTTGTTTGTCACGATGATTTTGAGCAAGCGTACATCCAGCGGTGGATCTGGATGCTTCTTTCTCTGTCCATAGCGCAAATGCATCCTGCCAAATTCAAACTTATTTGTTGCTGGAAGCATTCATCAAGGTCATGAACGATTTCGTGACATTTCGCGGGGAAGACAATGTTCTTTTATGAGTTTTTCAGCATTATTACGTGCTCAGAGTTTGCTGATTGAACAGTGGACCGCACCACAATAACTGTTATTGTCCGTTGTCTTTAGTTACCAGTACCGGTATCCGACAAGTTAATATATCATAAGTCACTTGGAACTTTATTCCACGAGAGAAAGAACCTAGTAAGAACCTAGTGGTTAAAAAACCTGCTGGCAGAAATTTGCTATTTTAGTACCCAAAAATATAAGAACCTGTTTAGCCAAGCAAGATCAAGTAGGTTGTTATATGTGGGTTACAGTTAAATAATAATAAACATTTTAACCAAGGAGTTTTGACTTTGAGATTGTAAATTTATATTACAAGAAAATACCAAACTGTAATTACAAATAAAAGTATGTAATTCCTACAACTAAAACAGGTTTTATAAAGTACATACTGTAATTGTCTTCATGGACCTTGCTTAAGTACTGTATATCTTCTTCATAGAAATTAAGAACCTAATTAAGAACCTACTAAGCCTAAATTGCCAGTAACTACCCCAATTTTGCCAGACTTCAAAAAATGTAGGTTCTTACACGCAGGTTTTTACTGTCTTATTGTTAATATTATCGACGTTCGATCCCAAAAAATTGTATCCAAGTGTATCAGGGGAGGCCAAGACCAATCTCATTTTTCCCCAACCAAAACAAGCCCTGCAGGACCAACAAAAAATATTTTTGACACCGGGCTCTCCACTAAATTATCACAAACCACCACCCTCTTTCTCCAAGTCTGGATCCACCACTGCCCTCAGTACATTCACTGTTCAAAATATTTGCATTTTTCATTTCACAATCATAAAGAAATTATAATGTTATGTAATTCTAAAATGATTTTTTTTTTTTACTTTATTTGCAACACAAAAACACTACTTACAAAACGATTAATTACATAACTTACAATACGTACAATACTTAACACTAATTACAGTATAAGTAAATTAATACATCAGTTGTCCTAAAAATAATAAATATAGTTGTTGTAAAAAAAAAAAATAAATAATAATAATAATAATAATAATAATAATAATAATAATAATAATAAAGAGAAAAAAAAACATAGGGAAAAGGGCACGGACAGGAGAGATAGTGGCTTACTTTCTTAGCTTGCTTACAGCTCAGATTAAACATTCACAGTAGTTAAACATATTTACATTCTAGGAAGATGAGGAAAAACTCGGTAAAGTAAGGCCATTTACAAAACCAAGCAAGCCATTCCACTTTTTTTTGAAGGATGTTTGTGTAAGAGAGTGTTTTTCTAACAAAGCATAGTATTCAATTTGCTGAATCATGCCTAAAATCTGTGGAAACGTTTGCTTCATTCTACACGCGTGTATAAAATATCGTGCAAGAAGAGTACAGAAATCAAGTAGAGATGGTGCGGAAGTTTCAGTGTTTAAGCCTAGAGCCAACAGTTTATTTATTTTGTCATTATCGGAAAGTAGGCCTTGGGTGATTAGCCAGTTTTCCAAAGCTTTCCAAAAAGATTGCACTATAGGGCAGTCCCAAAAAAGATGTAACAGTGTTTCCGGATTGTTTTGACAGAAAGAACACATTTCATTATCCTTTATTCCAATCTTACTCAAAAATGTATTAGTGGCGATTCTACGGTGAATAAACTTGAATTGAAAGTTCCTAAGTTTGCAGCTTTGAGTACAAATAAAAGGTTTCAAAAATATTTGCTGCCATTGAATGGTTTCTAGCTTTTCAATTTCACAGTCTACTTCCCACTTTGTTTGGCTTTTTTCAGGAGCAGTCACTTTTTTGGAAAACAGAGCCTTATAGACAGCGCGGCTAAGATTTTTACAATTTAAAGCTTTGACGCTCCAGTCAGTGTTCTTGATTTTATGTTGGTCAGGCGGTTGTGGAGCAATCTTTTGGCGAATACCTAGTAGTGACGATGTAATGCCGTAATATTCTACAAAGGTGGTCTTTATTGCGAATTTGGCTTGAAAATCGTTATAACTTAAGAAACTGCTGGTACTCGATCCGTTTTCCATAATATGTTGTGGGTGAAAAATTCCTTTATCGGCCCAATGCCTATAATAAACTGGTGCATTTGCTATACGTACCAAAGAATTGTTCCACAGAGCCATACTTCGAAAATCCGCTAACGAAGATATGGCCGTTTTGTAATTCAAATCCGCCCATATTTCAAGAAGTTCTCTTAAAAAAGTATCTTTGATGTTCATTTTGTTAATGTCATTTTTGCTGACATTCCCTTTAAAAACGAGTGGACCACCATACCTCTTAAGTGAAAGGTTAAATAGATTTTTCCATTTACCATTATTGTTTTCATCTATATATTTTTTTATCCAGGTAGTTTTAAGTGAAGCATTGAATGTGAAAATATCTATCATTTTCGCTCCCCCATTCCTGTAGTCGCCTATCATAACAGAGCGCTTAATTTTGTCCTTTTTACCATCCCATAGGAAATTGAAGAGAAGATGATTGATTTCCTTTAGAGCGCAATGGTCTGTTGGCAAAGGCGTTAAAATGTAAACTAATTGCGAAGTCAGGAAAGCTTTTATGACAGTTATTTTCCCAAAAAAGGTTAATCGGCGGAAAGTCCAACTTTCGATTAGGTTTTGAATTTTTTCAGTTTTTTCCTTAAAGTTTAGGGCTTGCGATTTTTTGCATAATGTAGAGAACCACACGCCTAGTGCTTTTACGGAGTCTTTGGCCCACTTAAAATTACGCTCAGGAAACAATTCTTTTTCACTTCCACTCAGCGCTCCGATCCAGAGGGCTTCGGTTTTTTCGTTGTTGATTTTAAGGCCAGATACCGTTTGAAAGGCATCCAATGTGGTTAGTGAAAATTGTAATGATGATTTTGTGCCGTCAAGGATTAAAGTAGTGTCATCTGCGTATAAACTTATTTTTGTTTCTTCTCCGTCTATAGGGATGCCTCTTATATCCGAATTACGTCGAATTGCTGAAGCCATTATCTCAGTACAAAGAATAAAAATGTAAGGAGATAAGGGGCAACCTTGTCTAACACCTCTTCCCAGAGTGAAAAAGTCAGATGACCAGCCATTGTTTACTACACTGCTTTCAATTTCAACGTAAAAGAGTTCAATCCATTTTTTTAAAGAAGCGCCAAATTTATAGTATTCGAAAGCCTGCTGAACAAAGGACCATTCTAAGGTATCAAAGGCTTTTTCGAAATCGACAAATAATAGAAGACCTGGAATTTTTTCTTCTTCTGTGTCTTATCAAACCTTCGATCAATCGGATGTTTTCGCTGATAGATCTATCTTTAAGAAAGCCTGTTTGATCGTGATTTATGAGCTTAGGAAGCACCTTTTTTAGCCGATTCGCTATTGCCTTTGTTGCAATTTTGTAATCTGTATTTAGAAGAGTGAGAGGGCGCCAGTTTTTCAAATTTGAAAGAATATTGTTCTTTTTAGGGATAAGTTTAATTAACCCTCTCCTTTGGGAAATTCCCAGCCTTCCGCGATTGTAAGACGCGTTGATTGCCTTTATGAACAAATTGGATATATCTTTCCAAAAGACCTTGTAAAATTCAGCTGGTATTCCATCCGTACCTGGAGATTTATTAGGTTCCATTGTTTTAAGGGCTTCAAAACATTCTTTCTCCGTCAGTATTCCTTCACAAGAAATTGCATCTTCTGAAGATAATTTACATTCATTGTTTTCAGGGAAGAAAAGGTCTTTACCGGTATTTATGTTTGCATTTTCCGTTTTTTGTGATGTATATAGATTTTTGTAGAATCGTTTGCATTCTTCTAGTATGTCTTTGTCTTTGGTAAGAGTGCGCCCGTTTGCCACCTTTAGCTGCCCTATAACGCTTTGTTTATTATGTCTTTTTTCAAGGTTAAGAAAATACCTGCTGTTTTTTTCGCCCTCGTTGTACCATTTCGCTCTACTTCTTATTATAGCTCCTTTTGTTTTGTATTGATTAATGAGTTCCAATTCACGCTTGGCTTTATCTAAAGATTCAATAGCTAAGGTTTTCTCGTGAGGAAGTGTTTTGGCATCTTCCACGATTTTCTCAAGTATGCAGATTTTGTTTTCGATCTGTTTTTCCAAGTTTGTTTGTTGTACTTTCTTTTTCTTTGCATATCTAATCGAGCACTCTCTAACTTTTAGCTTAACCATTTCCCAAAGCAGAGAGTCGTCAACATTTTGATCGTCCTCATATTGCTCTTTAACACCCTGAATGGTCGCTTTGATGTCGGCAATAAATTCTGATTCAATAAGGAAAGACGTATTTAATTTCCAGTAGCCGGGGCCTCTGGGGTTGGTTTGCAGTGTGACCGATAGTGTAACCATTGAATGATCTGTCCTATAGCCAGGTATAATATCGGAATGCGAGACATTCGGGCTCAAGCCTTGATTAATTAAAAAATAGTCTAATCTACAATGGATTTCTGGTTTTCGCTGCCTCCAGGTGTACCTTAGTTCATCCCAGTGCATATCTCTCCATATATCGGTCAAATCTAAATTTGCGGCTATATTTTTGAGTTTGTTTAAAGCTTTGTTGTGAGTTGTCGGATTACCCCCCTTTTTGTCTTTCTTAATGTCTTGAACTAGATTAAAATCGCCACCAAAAATTATATCGTCGCAGGTGAAATCGGTTGTGATGTCTAAAACTTTCTGCATAAAGTCTGGGTCGTCCTTACTGGGTGCATATATATTTATCAACGTTATAATTCTTTCGCTTGTAGCCAATTCTGCTATGATGAATCTACCCTCTGGATCGGAGTATTGCTTAAGCAGTTGAAAAGAGAAATTGTTGTTAAAAAGAATACAGACTCCTGCTTTCGAGCTAGAGCAGCTGCTGAAAATTGTTTTATGGCCCCACTCATTCGTCCAAATCGTAGTGGTATCTTTTGTGGAATGAACCTCTTGTAGGAAGTAAATCGAAAATTTTTTGTTCCTTAGCCATCTGAACGTTTCCCTTCGTTTTACCTCGTCACCTAGACCACGTACATTCAATGAACAAATTGTGAATTCTTTCAGTGTCTCAGTTTTAAGTGATTGCAAATTCAGCTGGGCTGCAAGCCATTTTCATTGAATTATTTCCAAATCTCCTACCATTAACAGTGTGCATAATTCCTAAAAAAAATTAATTATAATGCTAATAAGAAAAAAAAGAATAAAACAAATCTTTCGAGTGCTTTGAAGGCTTAATGGGAGCCTGACCAAAAAAATAATTGTGGTTTTCATCTGAAACCAGTTTCGCTTTTAATTATGGTAATACCGCTAGTTATTTACGAGTGCTAATGTTAAATACAGCAAAGTCAAAATTCAAAACGGTTTCTTACGCACGTTCCTTGACATCCTCAGGAATGGTATCAACAGTGTATTCTTGGTCCTCAATAAAAAGTGTCCTTCCAATGACCTTTGCCTCTTTGCCCTGTTCTTTTGCTTTAAACATGGCCTTGATTAGAGGCCTTCTTTCTTCTTGTATTGCTCGAGCGTAATCCGCCGTGATGTAAGCTCCGTTGAAACGCAGGCTGTTCTTGAGGTTCCCTTTTTTCCTTTTTTTTCATGTGGGAGGTGTCAATGTTTAGTTCATTTTGTAGAATGTCACAGAGTAGTTCTTTTGTTGAAACTTTCTCACCTTCTTCGGCCAGTTCAGGGATGTTATTAACTTTTAAGTTTTCTCTTCGTGTGTAATTTTCTAGGGCAGTGCAGCTTTCTTGTGCTTCTTTAAGCTTCTGTTTTGTCTTAGCCAGCTCATTGCGAAGGTCTGTTATTTCGGTTAGTCGGTCAACGTTTTCGGCTTTCAAAGCGCTGATCAACACCTTCGTTTCGTCGATTGTCAACCACGCTTCTTCGACGCTTTTCTCAACTTGCTTTGCTATGGATTTTGCTTCGTCTACATCCTTTCTTAGGTCTTCCCTAAGATTATTGATTTCTTCGTGGAGCTTGCTGAAGTCACTTTTCATTTCCTTGCTTAAGTTAGTAATTAAACACTTCAAGCTGTCGAAGTTGTCTGTTTCATCCATCGTTTTGGCCCTCTTCGATTCTGTTTGTGCATCAGTTGAGCTTGAGCTTGAACTTCTGTCTTTCCTAAAATGATGGTAATTGACCCAATAAAAATAAATTTATGAAATTATCAAAATCTGTTTGTACATTTACTGTTTCCGTTATGTTTTAATGCCCAGCATCTGCTCGCAGCATTATTATTACAATCTGTAACCGCCAGTTCATAGAAGGTATAAAAAGTAGCTATGTTCTCAGTTTCAGATGCCAAAAGCCAAGCCAAGCTGTCAAGTGTTGAATACTTGTTTGTTTTTTTGGGGGGATTGCATTGTTCAGCAGATCAAAGAAGTGTACAAATATGAGCATACATGTACTTGGCATGTAGCCTGCTTAAAATGCTACTAGTAAGCAGCACAAGGTTAGTTGAGAATGAATGTCAATGTTGAGAATGTATGTCATGTTGTCTTATACCAAGGGATCTACAAAGATGATAGCCTGCGAATACCGCTACTTCTCATCATGCCTGGCTGCTAGGGGCATTCGCGCAAGAGAGCATCTGTGATTTACTTTGAAAAATTCCATACTGATGACATAAATCACCCGTCGCTAATCTTGTATAATTATAATAATGTGCATGCAGTGAAACCAAATGAAATGAAAGGTGTTGACAGGCCTATCACAAATCCTATTAGTGCCTGGTGTGTTTGTTATGACCTTTGTTCACTCGGTTTTTAGTTGGTTTGATATTTACAGTTTAGCCCTGATCTGTACGTCTTTTAAAGATCTACCCCTTTTGTATAAAATAAGGGAAGGTTCTTTGTAGATTGATATCCGTCTAAACAAAGGTTGTGATTCATTTGTTCATGAGGATGTAGCAGTAGGCACATAGGACACAGGATTGTATTGTGTTTTGTGTTTTCCGTGCGTGCTTTTATTTCTCACTGCAGTGGTTTAGTATTTCCGTTTCCATGTTTTCCGTGAAAATATATTGGCGTGAGAAACTGCCATTATTGTCCCCAGCCACTGCGTTACCGTGAGTCTGAACTTAGTCTTTCCACTAAAGGCAGACTGATGATGATGATAATTACGGGATTCTTTTTCTCATGTATCTCCGATAAATGTTCATTTATCCACACATGCACTAGTGGCGCCATTTGAAATATCACTGACATCAGTGACTTGCCATAACCGGTCGGTAAATTGGGTGGTTTCTTGGTGTTGCGGATGGTGTGATCACCAAATGACGTAAAACAAAAGATTCAAAAGACACTGAACAATACCCACACCACAACACAAAAGCTAACCAACAATGGCTTCTGCAACACCAAGAAACACCCGTAAATTGACAAAAACAGAAAAACCTCTTCCCTGCAGATAAAACTATAAAGAGCCTGAAACTGACTTGCTTGTAAACATTATAAGAGAAATAGATTGAACAGAGTCAAACATTTTCTAACGACAGACAAGATTAATCCTCGCAACTGGTGACCATATTTGTTAAATTGTGATTTTGAGTCACAACACTGCATAATTTGAAGCATAATTATGATGTAAAATTATCAAGTTGACCAATCAGCACTCCTGTCTGGATTTGGGACAGATTTACATCATCAGTATGGAATTTCTCAAAGTAAATCACAGATGTGCCCTTGCATGAATGCCTCTAGTGGCCGGGTGAGATGAGAGGCGGCTGTATTTGCAGGCTACAAAGATGAATGTGTGGATCTAAAGTTGATTACAAGCTGCGAACTTAAAGGTACTCCCAACATAAACACTACACAGGTGTCCTTCGGAAAAAATTTGTACAAAAAAATTGTGCCAGTTTCAAGAATAATACATGACAAACTATATATCAACAAAAAGCTTGATAGAAATATAATTTGAGACTTTTTCTTTTACAAACAGCCAGCACCTAGTAAATTGCCACAAGACTGAGGGTTGTTCAATTGAATTTATAGGGTATGTAGATTTGAAGGATTTTTGTGAGTTGGCCAAAACATTTCTGAAACAAAAAAAAAACCAACCATTTACAGTAGCGTTCAGAGATCAGTGAACTAGTTGACCAAGCAAAGTAAACTAGTGTGTGTTTAGAACTCAACACATTAGCCTTTGTGTTCCTATGCAAATGCTAGCACATTTGTGAAGCTCATTAGCAGATCACACTTTAAAATCATTTTGCGTAACAAAGGCCTACACAATGCCCACATTTGTCACATTCATCTTTGCATTTCAATGTATCCCACTGTCGAAAACAATCCAAGGAACATTTTTTATAAAGATTTCTTGAAACTGTTTACTCAGCTGATATTCGGAGCACTTTCATTTTGATGGAACATTCTTGTGCTTATCTTTTCAACAATCAAAACTGATGAGCACAATTTGAGATGGCCAAAAGTTTTATCGGTTTCGTAGCGCTTTGGCTGTTAACCGCTTTGGCAGTGAAGTTCTAGCTGTGCCCTGATGGGAACAGTTGGTTTTTATTGGCTGCTTGTGTTTGTTGACTATGCTAACGCAGCAAGAAATAATTTCCCAAGCAAGCCACGAATAATTATTATCATGAGCCTTGTAGAAAACCATCAAGTCAGCTCTGAGTTATTAGGAAGAGTCACTTGTTGTCTTGCTTTGCCGAGTTTGTTTCCACACAAATTTTAGCGTTCTGGGTCACATAACTCAGTTTCAATAACTTTAAAAGAAAAAAATGTCTTTCAGGAGGTGTAAAAACAACTGAAACCATTGGCAAAAAAAATCTGAAGCCACTGGCAGCAAAAAATAATTCATGACTTGGTATCCTAATTCTGACTAGCATGATTACTAAGTAGAACATGTTTAAATTCATGAATGGCTAGCGAGAAACTATGCATTTGTCAAAATACCATATGACCAGAATACTTTCTCTTTCTCAACTTTGTTACATTTACCACTTTGCCTTTCTCTTTGAAAAGTCATCACTTACAATGTATTCTAGCTACAGTAATTTGCACTCCGTTTACATCAGAAGAGTTCCAGGGCAGATATTTAAAGCGATACAAAATTTGTAATAACAATAAATATTCAAGGGATAAACATGCATGTAATTATTACATACATGTTTATTTCAGGTTGAAGTGTCTTGTGTTGCTTTAAAAAAGAGCTGGAGAAAACAAGCTGGCCCCTCATAATTGCAGCCAGTTACCGTAAAAACCTACCTATAAGCAACACCTTTTTTGCTCAAAATTTTGGATCAAAATGTATGAGGTGCAGCTTACCTGGGAGAACATATGCAAAAGGTTACTGTGCTTTCTGGTAATATAAGTCTACTAGAATTTTTAGGCCTTGAAATAAGGATTTTCTTTCTTTGAAGTGTATAATGTGGAGCAAAAATTCTTTAACTATAGATGATGTAGAAAACAGTCTTGTTTCTCTTATAGAGCATCAAACCTGTAATACATGATCATTGGTTTATTACATGTAATTGTACAATGTAGCCTCAAATTGTCAACTGCATGCTTATTATTCATTTTGCCAGGGTCACATTGGGTACCACTAGCTTTTCATAACCTTTAGTTTTATTTGATACTTGCTCATCTGAGCTTAGTGTTGTTATTTTCTTTCTGTCAGATGCAAGGGTGAGTGAGTTCCATAGAGAAAGTATAATCAGGCCTTGTTAAGTGTTGACTGCTAATTTGGGTTCGTTGGGATCACATTGTTCAGCAGATCAACAAAAGTACAAGAAATTGACTGCCAATGTAACTTAAATAACCACAGGCCGGGACCAAAAGGTTAGTCAAGACACTTTTTTACATTAAATTATTTTCAGGGCTGTGCTCTAACAGTCCCCAGTTGCCATAGACGACTAACTTGTGTCTTTGGGTGACAATAAAGACTGAGTTTTTGCACAGAGCTCAACTGCTAAATGTTATAGTTGAATTCACCTTGGGTTCCCTATGATAACTCTTAGAGCACAGCCCTGGGTCCGGTTGTTCGAAAGCCGATTAATGCTAATCCCGGATTAAAAGTGAACCAAGGATTTAATTTCTCTGTTTTAAAATGTTTTCAAAAGGTCATTTGTAGCTATAAGTGAAGACAAGTTAAAGTCGAAACTGAAGAATTTTCAGTTGTTGAGTTGTTTAACTGGATTCAAAATTGATGCTAATCCTGGGTTAGCTTAATCGTGCTTTCAACAACCGGCCCTGATGTTTTGAAAACCCTTTTTGACCAGTATCTGTGTTCATTTAACCCTGTTTAGCCTGGCCTTTTTTGAGTTTATGAGCCTGGCAGGGGAGGGAGGGGGCACATTGTGCAACAACCATGTTAGTCTCTTTAGGTCTTTATACTGCCGTACTGGTAACTTGTGTTTTATGGCTAACAAGTAGCTGGTTACGTCTTCACAAGTGGGCCGTTTGGACTTTTTTTGAAATTTTGTTTCTCAAGCAATGCATGACAAATAATTATGGATTGTGTGATATGAAAGCCGAGAATTGGATGACATAATTTGATGTAATATGAAAATACAAAGGCATGCAATGATTTTACTGGCCTGGATTTTAGATAACCTTAAACTCTACAACTATGTGTCATTGTTTATTTTAAAATTTTCTGAAATTACTGTGAGTAAAGATGCTACTGTTGAAACTAGTAGTGTGTAGATCACTGATTATCGATGATCGATCAAAAACTTATGGTGACGCGACAACTGATTATGCTTGAAGCACAACTGATTGTCGTGGGAAAATGAATCCTGATGTCCAACAACTAGCATCTGCATTGAATCCATAAAAAACGAAATGCTCTGGGTTTTTTTGGTGTATACCAGATTGTCAAAAGCTTTTGGTTATAGCATTTTTGACCGCTACATCTCTATTATTACCTTGTGCCCTTCCCTTTACAACAGCATTTTCGGCACCACTGGCATCATTGTCATCATCCCTGGGCCACCAGGCTTCATCAAACTCTTTGCCATGAATCTCACAAATATTATGTAGCATACAGCAAGCTGGAACTTTGGCGGGGACAGTACACGTTCTATTATCTACAATGTAGGCACTTCAGTAGGCATCTCCAACGCCTTTCAGACAGCCATTCTAGTGCTGCTACATTTATGGTTAAAATTTTGTTGACTGGCTGTGAGTCTTCCGTTATTTGCATTTGGTTTCATCAGCCAGTCAAACAATAGATATGCTGCATCCCCAATTATTATAGGACAGGTACTCTTATGTCATTAATAATTTGCACCTTGTCAGGTGGGAAGAGGGTCCCAGATTGGGTACGAGTGTTTATTGAAGAGTTATCCAAATTATGCGCATCATGAACTCTCCCCGGCTATCCTATGCATAGATCTGTAAGGTAGTACTTGTGATCTACTACTGCCTGCACTGTAATAGAATAAAAGCCCTTCCTATTGTGGTAGTCTGCAGGATACTCTTGGGGTGCTAAGATGAGGATATGGCAGCCATCTATCGCACCTGCAATTTGTGGAAGTCTTTGTTTTCTTCAAAAACCCTCTACCACTTCATTTAGGTACTGGCCTTCTGGTATCTGGATATAGCGTGGCAGCAGGGTCTGTACAATTTTCTGCGAAACATCTTGTACGATTTGACATGCCATTGATCTGCCAATTCCGTATAACTGACTGATGGTCCGGTATTCAACATTAGTGGGTAGTCTCCAAAGCATCACTGCAATGTGTTGACATACTGGTATTACTCGTCGAAAACTTCATGTCCTGCCTGCTTATTGCTAGTTCCAACTTGTCGCAAAGGTGGTTAATGATCCTCTTTCGAGGCGGGCTGGTTGGTATCTACAGCTATAACAGACAATAATGTCCAGGAAGCGATGACTGCTCACATCACCTTGCGATTCTATTTTCTGTAGGATTGCATCAGCAGGACTGTGCGGTCATATTATAAACAGTATTCTCTTATTTTCTAGTTGCAGTTAGGTTGCCTTGTGATATTTTCCCATGCCAGTAATAAATACACCTTATTTGCATACTACACAACTAATAAAATACCTGCATGTATTATGTGTAATTAGATTGTTAGTCTGAAATCCCATTCACAACATTATACAATTATTTCCCAAATTGGATAGCATGTGGTTACTCACACAATATTAACAGGTAATTTCCCACTCCAGAAACTATAAGGAATCTGGGTACTAGCTATGCATGCTGCCTCCATGACCTGAAATGTCCACCGTGATGAAATGTGAAAATGATGCATTGCGGTCTTAGTTCCCACACCACATGGGTTCTCTCTATCCCCTTAAATGATTCCAGCAATCATAGCTAGTGCCCAGACTCCCTATAGCTTCTGGAGTGAGGGAATAGGACTACATGCTTGTCCAATTTGGAAATAATTGGATTCAATAAAATCCTGAGTACTGTCAAATTTTCTCGTCCAGTGTTTCTCTCTGTTCTTAATGGGTCAAAGTGTTATAGTAATACTATAGTGTAATACACTAAATTTTTTGTGCTCTCTTTTCCCATTATGGTAAAATGACATCATAGCCATATAATTATTCTTATTCAGAGCTGATCACAGGGAGAATAAAAGAAAGAAAAAAGGAAGTTAACTCTGGAAGCATCCTCTTTTCCCATGCAGTATAATCTCTGAGGATCCTTTCCACATGCACATCAATATTTGCGCACACTTCAAAGTTAATCCATGGCAATCCTAAAATGTTCACCACACCTTTACATTGGTAATAGCAAATATGGTTTCTTTTCAGTTCTAGGCCATTATCTGTAAGCTTCAAGAAAAATGTTTTATCTTCTTTTGCTGCATCTGTAAGCATCATATCCTTTTTGGAATATGGCCATTTGATTTCAATACAGCCAATGGGAACTCCATTTTTCAAAACAATACCATCTGGACTGCAGCCAAGAAATGACAACTTAGGACTTATAACCAATCCACAGTTCTTAATTTCTTCATGTTCTCTGTTTTCCAAACATTCAAAATACTTTGCTGGAGCCTTTTTTTTTTTCATTATCCAGTCCCCATTTCAATGACACTGGCATTCTAGATGTGTTAAATATTGTTTTTTCAGTAATGGATTTAACTAGTGAGGTGGGCTGAACAGACTTTCTTCTGTTCATCACCTTTCCAAAAACAGAAGCAGTTATTCTTTTAGAGCACTCAGCATACCAGCAAGGATCCTGACTTTGTCGCATGGTGTTTAAACCGATTTCCTTTGCCTTATCAACTGTGATCAAAAGTGATTTCTCCAAAAGTTTGAACTGTTCAGGCATAAAGGCTTGTGCATCCAATGTACTTGGCACATTTGTAAAAATCTGATCAACCAACTTCATGTCTGGTGTGACAGTGTTCAGGGAGTCTGACAATGAGAATTCTAAATTATTTTGTTTTACTCTGGTACAAGATGTTTCAAATATCTTGCATGGTTCATATTCATTGGATTCTAATGTTTCACAAAACAGCAAAGCCCTATCAGCTTTCCTGAAGGTCTCTGCCATTGCTTTGATTTCATCCTTAGTTACTGTTTGGGCAAAAGGTGGTGTTGCACAATAATTTTCCCTTCTTCCACTTACAAGTGGCCTTTCACATTTTTTGCTGAACTCTGATTTTTCAAATGAGAGTTCCTCAAATCGCACAGCTTTTTTAAGGGTTTTACTGCTGTCAGAAGGTACACTCCACTTCTGGGCAACTTGTGTACATGTTAACGCCTGTGGAACTTGTTCTAAGTTCAAGTTTACAAAGTCCAACAAAGTATAAAGGAGGGAAGCCACGTGTTTACAACACCCCCCCTTGTCCTGCTTTACAACAACACTTGGCATACTCCACTTCTGCACTTTCCTGATTGAGATGCACATAAACAGAATACTGGACACTTTTCATTGATGCACTTACTCGTGCTTTAACCAAAAATAACCGAGTTCTTGCTACGGTGTTTGGCTTGACGAATATACTTCTTACGTAACCTTCTTTCCATAATCCATAGCCTTTTCTCATGTTGCGGTAAGCATTAGGAGCGATCTTATCCGGCATTGTTCGGCTGTTTTTCACAAGTTTGTTTTTCGAGTTTCGCATGGCTAAAAGCAGGCATGTCTTTCAAAGATTTCGTTTCGTTTCGTTTCGATTCAACATTGATCTCAGAGGCTTGTCCTTAGAGTGTTGACTCAACGTTAAGTAAGCCGTTTGATTTGCCTACCACGTTATTTTGGTGAAAAACGACATCAGGTACATTTCCAAAATCTTCATTGTCATCTCGAAAAGAGCAGCCCAAAAATTTTCGGGAGAACTGGTGTCATCAAGAATATTTTCACTCTCCATTGCAGCGAACGCCATTTTGAAATCCATCACTACTAAGACCATAATTCGCTGCATGCTTACATCAGGTTGACGTCATAAGGGGTAAAATCTATTGGAGACCCCTTTCCTTGCTAAATGTGGATTACAAGATAGCTACTAAAACTATTTGCTCACAGAATTGTTACGATTCTGCCTAAATTGATGAGGACCAGACTACTACTCTACTACTACTCAGCCGGCTGCAAGGCAGTCGGCCACGATCCTTCCCCACTGTTTCCTATCCTGCGCCATCCGTCTAATTTCCTCTGGTAGTGGTGGGTGCTCGCTGTTTATGACCTTGGCAATATACTGGTGGAACATTGTTTTCGGCCTTTGTTTTTTACTACGTTAAGGGCCATTGTTTTTTACTACGTTAAGGGATGGTATATTGGACAAAATGTCAGACTTATTCTTGACCTTATGAAAGTTACAGAGATTGAAAATATACCAAGTATAGCTTTATTCATTGATTTTAAACTGGAACTGGAACTTCTTATCAAGGACTTTACAAATGTTTAATTTTGGGTCTCTAATTCAAAGGCCTTTTATAACAACTGTTCAAGTTGTGTGATGAACAAGGGATATGCGTCAGAATTTTTCGAATTAGAGCGAGATGTTCGACAAAGATGCCTGCTTTCCAGTGTGCTCTTTGTTCTGTGCGCAGAAATACTAGGCAATGCTATCAGACAGATAGGGGTACTTGCGGAATACAGATTTTTGATAAAGAATTTAAAGTGTCTCAATATGCAGATGATTTTACCGCCTTTGTGGCAGATTTGCAATCTGTGGAAAACATATTTAAATTATTGCACAATTGTCAAGTGTTCTGGCCTCAAAGTGAACCTTAGTAAAACTGAAGGAATATATGGTAAGGCGCTAATTGATCAAACGAGACAAAACGTTTTGGAATCGCGTGGCCTTCTGAACCCGTCTTTGCGCTTGGGATCCATTTTTTCGAATAATGATACTGTTTCCTGTAAGAAAAACTTTGATCAAAGGCTTACGTCAATGCAACCCTTATTAAATTTGTGGTATCCAAGGAATCTAATGTTATATGGCCGCATAACCATTTTGAAAAGTCTTGCACTGTCCAAACTGGTTTACAATACGTCTATGCTTTCACTTCCTCTAGTATTCACTGCTTTATTTTTAGATAACCACCCAAAACGTGCCTTTCTTTTTACAAAACATCAAATCCCACGAGCATTTAGTACAATAATTTTATTTAAAAGTAACGTTGTTCGGAGCCATATTTAGGTATTAAAATAATGAGAAAAACTATCGTAAGAAAGAAATTCATTTGCTATATAGAGAACTTTAATCTTGGATTTGCATTTGACCTCCAACCCATGAACCAATGAAAGCAAAACATACCATCACACACTATTGAAACTGAAACAAGCAACAAAACAAAACCAAACAAAAAAGTTAACCAACAAAGAAAATAGTTATACATGCTTTGACACATATATGCAATAACACCTTGATCATAAAAGGGTCTCAGGAATTAAACCTAATAAGTGATCTATGGGACTTAGGACTAAGAAAAAACTTGGGAGAAAAAGCAAGGTGAAATCACGGCATTTAGTAGTATCATTAGCTGTTATTCCTCGCATGCTAATTTTAGAAAACCCACTGGTCCACGTAAAAAACATAACAAAAACACCCACAACAGGGAGCTGAGTTACGTTTTGCAGCCTATTTATAATAACTTTTAAGGTTAGTGCATGCAATGAAAGACAATAGACACAACATAGTGGGCAGAACTTGGGCAGGGAATGTACCAGCAAGGCTCGGATAAAACCCACCGACTGGATAAATTAACAGATGAGGGGCCTCGGTACATGGCGCCATACTGATGGGGTGCCTCATGCCTGTTACTGCAATACCTTAGCACAAATTAACCCTGTCCAGACTAGCAAAACGTCCCCTCCTTGACGGGCTTCAGCACAGGGCTGAAGGGGTGTCGCAGGTAGCAATTCCCCACCCAAAATGCTGAGTGTCACGAGAAGTACCCTTTGCAAAGCCCACACAGTGGACCGGCACAAATTAATACTTTACTGCATTTTCCACAAGAGGAGCAGCCTCTGCTTGCCCCAAACATTGTTTGATAAAAGAAAACGCCTGCTTGTGGAAAACAGGCAGTCAAGCAAGTTGTGATGTACTAAATAATATAGCAATAACTACATAGTATACTGTGATACCTTCCTCCACAAGAGGGGTAGTGCTTGCTTGCCCCAGAAGTTCATTGGTAAATTAAAGTACCCGCTCGCAGAAAAAGGCAGTCCAGCAACTCACAATGTATTAACTGATATAGGAAATAAGGTATTAGGAATAATCTTGGTGTAATTGTCATTATAATGAGGTATCACAGTGTTCTCAAAGAATCCTGAAGTAGAATGAGTTGTTGAGTTAAGAAAGGCAGGAAGGAGAGTTTCTCAAGGGTTTGATTATAGGATTGGTAGGCATCTGACTTCCAATGGCCGAGAACCTTGATAAGCCAGTTTGAAAGGCCTGCTGCTCATGCTGTAGTGGCTGCTCCAACCCTGAAGCTGTGTGAATCAAATTGGGTGTTGTCCACGCCACAAACAGTTGGTAATGCCCGTAAGTTGGTGTGGCCATTGGTGAACATGAAGAGAGGCTGGCAGAGTCCTTGTGTATCAGTTTGGAGGAGGAAGTCTCTTAGGGCAGTGATGGCGCATATGTTTGAGTTTGGTTTTGCTATGGTGAGCTTGGCAGTCTCCCGGAAAGGGACAGTTTTTGATTTTTTAATAATAATTTTAACAGACGGGGATAAAATGCTGGGTTGAAAGGAAATATCTGATCTGCTCAAATGGGTTTGAGGATTAAAGGGACACTGTCCTGCTAAAATAGCAAAATTTTGCTGAGCTTCCATTTCCACGTTATATCGCCAAATACCATCAAACATACAACTTAGTTGGATAAAAAGATTCTAAAGAGCAAAACAAAAGCAGTAGTTTGGAGATAAAGTGCAGGGTTGCAAGGATTGAAGTGAATTACAGTTCATGAAATGGTTTCAATTTTTTAAAAATACTGTTTAGCACTGAAATTGTGATGGGATAGCGGGTCTGTTTTGAAACACCTAGAGAGGATTTGATTCCTCGTAGCGTTTTGTACTGGAGGGACATGGATGAAAAATTCAGGACACAGCCAAACTCAATGTGAAGGTTCCTAACTGCTGCTAGATAAACTTTAATTGTGCCTTAAAAAAACTGTATTGGAAAGGGGGGTAACAAAAGTGGATCAGGGTGGATTCAGTGGTGGGTAGGAATGGGCTTTGGGGGGAAATCAGTTTGTGCAAAAGGCAAAAACGAATAAACTGACGCTCCCCAGAGGTATAGGTATGGCGAGTTGTGACGGCTATGGATGTGAAGATGAAATTGGCTGCCTGCATGATCAGACTTTGATCATTTCGAGAGCTCGTCGGGGGAAGGAGGTCAGAAATATGGTACAGTAAACGGCAAAGGCTGAAAGCCACTTGTCGATGGAATCAATGTGGGTTTTGTTCTTACGGTGTGGGAATATTAACTTGCCTACCCTTGAAGAAAATGGACATCCCGGGGAGTGTGTTGTTGCTCTGGCACGAGTTTTCTGGCAGCAAAGAATCAAACTCGATGTACTTACTGCCTAAGATGGCCTGCTTGGTGTTGTGCGTAATGTGGGCTGCAATGGGTGACGTAGGGTTTGAAGTTTGAGTCTGGCGTGTTGATCGGGAAGTTTGGTTGGGCGAGGAGACTTGCAATGAAGTTAGGGTCGGTAAGTTGTTGATGTTGAGCTGTTTGTGGAAATGAAGGCTGAACAGTTGAGGTGGATTAAGTTTCTATAGTTTGTCTGCTACAATCGTAGCGATTAAATGCGCCAACGGTGCTGGGTCGGACGTGTCAGTTTGGCCGCCATTGTGGATCCTCCGCGTGCGTTCGTTGTTGGCAGCTGCGTTTGGTGTTTCCACTGAAATAATTTCGAGCTGGTCGTCAGTGTTTGAAGCGCCCGTGTTAAGGTCTGTGCGCCGAAGGGTCTGTGGAGTCAGCTTCGTGTTCGAAAGGTTGATGTACTCGTTGACTCAACGGAGATTGTGCCTAGCCATTCAAGAAGCTGCTTGCGTGTGCCAGTGATCTCTAGGTTGTTTTGTTTGATAAAACGGAATTATCCATATTAGACAGTAGCGATAGTTAATCCTTCTTCAACGGAAACTTGCAGCAATCTGAGCAAGGGGATGCTGATCGCATACATTACATGTCACAAGACAGCTAAATATGGGATGTATGACTGCTGGATACGTGCGGACTTAGCTTATTGTCGCTTGCCACATTTACTTATATTTTTGTTAAAATAGCATTTTATTTATAGGTAAGAAGAATAAGTAAGGAAATAGAATACTAATCTATTGAATCAAATAAATGTCTTTAAGAGGGATTGGTTCCCTGATCATTGCTTTCTTTCCAGTTTGGTAATAAAGAATCGGGTTTAGTGTTCACTGCATAGCTACCACTATTAACTATCAATTTGTTACCTTTGATGAAAACCCTTTCAATTTTTAATTCCTCTGCTTTCTTGTACATGGAATGAAGCTTACTACGATTCCTCACCTAACGGAAGAGAAGCGACGGCTATTCATCGAGACATAATTGCAGTCCATGCATGATACAAAACGAACCAGAACTGGCCTTGGACAACGGCGTTGCTCCTTTTGTTGGGCTCGCAGTGCTGCTAGCTCCATTTACAAAACGCTGAACATTTAATTTACCTGTGCGGTGTATTGCGTGGAATTTTACATCAGCGGAGGTGCCGAGTTCGGATATGATGTCTTGCACTTTTTGAATGCACTCTTCGTTATCCTCATCAGGGTTTTTGGGAATGTTGTAAAACTGTAAATTTTCTCGTCTTGAGTAATCTTGTTTTACCATCCTGACTTTAAGAGCTCCACTTTCTTCCTTTAATTTGTCATTTTCCTCCATAGTACTATCCAAACACTCCTTTAGGTATTTGTTCTTCTCCTTGATCGCCCTAATATCTTCTAATGCAGTATTCAGTTATTTTACTGCATCTCATAATTCGGTTGTGATAGACTTTATATCTCCTTTAAGCTCAAACTTCAGCGCACTGATTTCCCCGTCAGTTTTGGTGAAGCCATTTTCGATTTTATTCTGTTTACTGCTCACACACTCAAGAATCTTCAAGTCTTTGTGTTTAGCGGTTCAGCTGTATCCTTGTTCCCATTTCTTATCTTGACTATTAGACATGCTTTTCAACCCGAAATGGCATCAATTGAAAGTTACTCTGTTTCTAGAGCTCAAACATTAACGGTTTTGCCAGAAAAGATACACAGTACATTAATAGCTCGCCATAATTTCAGGAGCGATCACAACCGATGACCAACCGCCATGACGGTCAGCCCCAGTCTCCACACTAACACCTTATCCACTGGCATCACCAAAGGCGTGCAACTGTACTTCTTGAATCGGCTCGCGGAAGGTTGCCAAAGTGCGCTGCATGGACAGTGAGGCAGGCAATCAGTTCTCCCATGCTGTCCACTGTCTGGCGATAATTTCTGAAAGTGATGGTCCCATGTAATCTTCTGATTGCAGGTTTCTCTGTAGATACGCTTCACATCTAACTTCAAAGGCAACATGATTCCCTGTGGATCATACGCTTTGGCCAGGTTAGCGAGAATTCTGCATTTTGTCAATTCAGCTGGAGAATTGGAGAAGGTTACACTTAAGGTGTCTTTGCCTTTGTCCCAGCGAACTCCAAGGAGTTTGCCTTTCCCAGGTGTAGATGCGCAACCAAGTTGTCGCTTGGCGAAGGTGGGCTCGTAGTTCTTACAATCAGTCTCAAGTTCTGGTTCATTCGAGTGCCATTTATGCATCGGCAAAAATCTCAGTGGCTTGGCATTTCGACTGTTTTGCTCTCGGTCCGAAAATTTCGTGATGGCTGGTTCATTGGCGCTGTCAATTTGGGAAGAGAATTGTCCCTAAAATCTGACGCAATCATGTGGAGTTCCGTTGACCTTGGAAATGACCAACTTGGGCATTTTTGCAATCCTCACGGACACTCCCTCAGATGCGCTCATACTCACCTGTTCCTTTAGTGAACTGATCTGTTCTTGGTGTTTGACTTCAAGCTTCATTTTCTGTTTCTGAAACTCCAACTGCTCGGCATGTTTTTGCTGCTGCTGCTTGCTCTTGGTTAACTCCATGGCTTTGGTGTGTGCCTGTGAGGCATCAGGGTCTTGTGCAGCAACAATCATGTCTGAGGCGTTTGGCAATCTTTCACGTGCATTCGTCGGCTTTTGCAAGCAATGCTTCGGCTTCTCGCCCCATTCGGAGATATCTTCCTCTGATTCTCCCTTGTTAAAATTCTTTTCCTCAATACTCTCCTTTTGTGTATTTACTGCTTCTGTGATATTGGCGATTGAAGCTTGGTGTCTCTCTAAGGCTTCTTTGTCACATTTGTCAATAATTTCATCCGTCTTGTTTATTTGAAAACTCTAAGGTTTTGAGTTTTTCGTTGAGTTCACTGATCATTTTTTCCATCTTGGAAAATCGGTTAAGTGTTACGGTATCACTCACTGTCATTTTGTCAGAGGTGCAGGTTTTGGAAATGGAACAATGCAATGTTGAATTCTGACTAATTTAATAAAAGTTGGTTGAGGGGAGGTCACACTGCTGTAGGATGGCTCGCAGCTCATGGGTCAGGTTGTTCCAGGTTAGCCATTTGCCGGGTTGAGAAAAGGAAAACTGGTTGACTTGAAGTTGGCTGGACTTGATTGATTGCTTAATGTGAAGTAGCATGTGACTGTGAGAGTGGGAGTCTGGGATGAGGGTGATCTCTTGGGTGGTTGTGTGGACCTTGGGATCGAAAATGGGCCATTGCAAGTAAACTTGCTGGAGCATAAAAATCCATAAATGGCCAGGGTAAAGGCTGCCCAAAGAATGATATGGTCTAAATTGTTACTGAATTCGGGCTGGAATTGGGCATCTACATCTGCATCTAAATCTACATTAGTGGGGTCCTGCAAAGGGGGATACCAGTCACTGCAAAACAGGGATATAAAACTATGGGGGGGATAATAATAATAATAATAATAATAATCATCATCATCATCATAATGAATAGTAATTATCATGATAAATAAATAAATACATATAAAATGTAACAAATAAAAAAAATTAAAATGAATGGTATTGA
The DNA here is from genome assembly GCA_022457155.1 of Cladopsammia gracilis. Classification (NCBI taxonomy): domain Eukaryota; kingdom Metazoa; phylum Cnidaria; class Anthozoa; order Scleractinia; family Dendrophylliidae; genus Cladopsammia; species Cladopsammia gracilis. Next base: position 58,120 of record JAJGOT010000298.1, on the reverse strand, counting down.
GAACTTGCATGGTGATGGGGAAACAGTCCAACTGTCTAGTAGGGGTTAGGTGCTTAATGCCCTTCAGAACCTTTTGTAACCTGTGCATTTGGTTAATCTGGAGGGGAAAATTGAGCTTGTGGTAGAGATCCTGAACTGCGACGAGGTATAGTTTGACTGTTGAGTAAGACACTGTTTGGGCTAGATGGGATGTGAAATACATTAGGGTTAATTTAGAAGCTGAGAAAAGCGGGTTGGAAGGGACAAATGTACCGTGCAAAAGGTTAAAGGTGAGAAATTGTTTTTTGGCTGGCCAGATATGTCCATCTTGTGAAGGGTGCGAGGGAGACTTTCAGGTATTGTTGAACTTTGGCAGTCAGATGCAGGAGGGAGGAGGATGGTGGAAGGAGTGGGAGAGGCCATGGGAGCTAGGGCTCGTGATGGCTGTGGTCATGGTTTTTGCCAGATGGCTTGTGATTGAAGGTTGCTGGAAGTCTGGATGTAGTCTGGTGACGTCAGCGGGGTTGCCCGGGTTGAAGGGGACACCAGGGGTCAATTCAATAAAACTTTTACACTTGTATTTTACACGTTGGACCGTTGTTTTTACAAGCGTGCACAAAATCAAGTTCAATAACTGTCTTTGCAAGCCGAAGTTACAAGTGTCCGACTAGTATTTACAGGTGCAGCACTACACTTGTAGAATGTAAAATTGGGTCAGTTCAATAAAACGTTTTACAGGAGTCCGACTTGTTTTTGGCACCCTGTCCACTTGTAAAATACAAAAGCAAATTACAAGTCGTGAGTTACTTGTAAACTTTGAAGGTGACTTGTTGCTGGCTTCATTAAAAGAGAAAAGATGTCGTTTTCGAGCGAAGAAGAAATAGATCAACTGTTGCAAAATAGAATGAGACGACAGCCGAGAAATATTGAGCAAAGACGGCTTCTAGACGTTGAAAATCCATGTGAATTTAGACAGAAGATTTGTCTTCCAGTCGAAGCATTTGAGCATCTACTAACCCTAGGCGACTCCGCCTACATGTGCAACAGCTGGCTGATTCCTCCTTTCAGGGGAGATGTGGAAGGTGCTCGCCTCAGGTTTAATGAGGCACACAAGAAAACCAGAAGCACCATAGAGAGGGCCAATGGTGTTATAAAGAAAATATTTTATATTCTACAAACTGGCATAAGAGTCAGAAGTATAGAAAGAGCTGCTAAACTTATCCAGTGTGCAGCAATACTACACAACATTTGCGTACTATTTAACGATGATGGCACTGATCTGCTAGCTGACAAAGATCTGCAAAGTGATGACAAGGAGTTTGGAGAGAATGACGAGGGGCAAGGGAGCAAAGGAGCAAAGGACAGACGACAAGAGCTACTGCAGCATTTTCTTTAAATTAAAGTGAGACAATGTCGCCCTCGATGTGAAATGGCAAAGGGCCTTAAAAACGGAAAGTTTACATTTCTTATTTGGTCTTCATTATTTGCAGATATGGTACTGATTATCCAAGGATCTTATGCTTAGGATGACCCCATAGCCAAAAGATGAAAAAAAAATTAACAAGTTGTAAATGAATTCATAAGACCATGATATGACTTGTGACCCAGTTATTTCATTTGTTACTGTTTTCCTCTTAACCCATTACCCTCTCTCTAATAATATTAAACAAATGATCGAGAACCACCAACCTTTCATAACTATTTCTTTTATTAACGGCATAATTATTTCATAACAAAGTGGTTCAATTCTCTTTTAATTGACAAAGTTATTAACTTCCATCATCTTGATCGCACTTCGGCAAGACTCAAATTTTATTTGTCCAAAGACTTCTTTTTTCTTTGGACTCTATATCTTTCTTTATTATTTTAATTTCTAAACGCAACTTAGAACACTAACAGTAGTGTCCTCTTTCTGATGTGTAAGATGTCTTCTTCTGTGGAACTGATAATAGTCTGTTTCCCCTTCATCGATTTAATCTTAGCTTTTTGGAAACCGGACGAGGATGCTACAATCTTGCTCCCCTTGACCTACTTTGGTTTGGGTGTCAGTCTAGTGTCCTCGGTTTCCTCCTTGTTTTCACTTGCTTGGGCATCCAACTTAACAAAATATTGGTATATAATAAAAAACAGGCATTATTTTTCCGCTCATCACGTTAAAATGAAGCTTAGTTACGATTTAGGAAAAAATACTTAGATTTCAGTTGGATTTTCATTATAGATTTTCATTTGGGAACCGCAGTAGCCACGCATGACCTTCCACTCTCCTGATATCAAATTGACAGCTTGCTCGCAGATAAACGAAAAGAGAACAGTATAATTTATAAATATTGTTGCTCTATTCTAATATACCCCCCCCCCCACAAAAATGCATCACCCTCGGTTGCAGGTGTAGTGCATACAACTACTTCACTCTCAAACACAATGTCCATGTCTTCCACCTTCACAGGCTCCAAGTTTGCGCTCTCCCTTCCAGGTAAATCAAGGACCGTTTCGTCCAGCTCAGAGAGTTGTCCACTTTCTCCTGCACCAGTCTTCTTAGTCACTGACTTTTTTTATGGTACTTCAGCGAATGTTTGCCCAAATAACATCTCGCAGGGTTTTAATGTTATCCATGTTGGCTCCAAATGCCATTAATTTGGCTAAGAATACTCTCCCACGCCTGTTGTTTCGCCTTTTTGGTAACAGTCGAGGAGAAGGGAGCCAAAACTATAGTTTTGTTATCCCTTACCAGCTGTGCTAAGAGTAATTTTTGTGTTTTAGACATGTCGAAACATGACCTAAAAACATCGACAGTCTATGGAAATTACTTTGCCGCACTGAACTGAAATAATTTGCACTTGTAATAAACATGTACACTCAGTGCTATTTACATTTGTATGGTTACAATTGTAATTTACACTTGTAGTAAGACTCCTGCTACATGTGTGAATTCCAGTGTTCGAAAATTGTTTATTGAATTGTTGTATTTAAAGGTCGGACTATACATACGTTTTTTTATACCTGTAAAACCTACAAGAGTAATTTCTTTATTGAACTGACACCAGGTTGTGGAAAACTGACGAAGAGTAAGGCTGCATGGGAGTTGGGAGGATTGAAACCATGTGGTCGGCCAGCTTGGATTGTAGGTGGTGGAGGAAGGTTGGGACTGTGTGGTCAGCTACCTTGGATTGACAGGTCGGGGTCATCCATGAGAACTCTGGGGTTGAGGTTGTTTTCTTGGATGACTGCACCATTTTGCTGGCCAGCGAGTCTTCCATCAATCATCGAGGCGATGAGCTGGACCAATTCTAATTGTCTGTCTGGGTCATTTGTAGGGTCGGCGCTGTTCCCAACAGGAGCATTTTGCCAAGTGGTGGCTTGGTGGACCTCAAGGTGAGCGATCAATTGGGAATGGTTACCCGTCTGTATGAGATTGTGATGGCCCAGCAGGAGGGGAAGGGTTTCTGTGGATATTACACTAGAGTTGGTTGCTTCGCTGTCTGCATCATTTGCTGCTCGACGATTGTGTGTCGAGGTGGTTCTACAGGGAGGAGCTTTTCGTTGTGTAGGCACGATGTTAGATGGTACGAAGCCAAGTAGCTGATAGGGCTTCAAACAAAATGCTTCAAAACTTGTATGATCGCATTAAAAAGATATTGATGCTTGGTGTGAAGCGATGGAAGAATGAACTGAGTGGGACATGTGCAATTACGTTATAGGTAAGAGCATGACGGCAACATAAGACAGAACTGACTGGGACCTCTTTTTGATAATATCTTACAGAGATTGGTTTACATTGGACTTTGCCTTGAAACTGATAAATACATTGTAAATGAGGCGACTATCAATATCAGGCCTGACCTAGGCATTAAGAAATTACACACATGCTTCAACTTGGAAGGGGAGAATTTGGCAGAGCAACAGCTCCAGTTGAAGGAGATGCAAAGAAAGGCTCCTGCATCCCAGAGGCCAGAAATGCCAGGGGGGACAAAAAGGACACAGCTCAGTTATGTGGGAAGACTTAAAACAAGAAGCACATCTTGACAATGAAAAGGAGGAGAAAGCAAACAACCACAGGCTTTTCATTAAGAATTACAGTAGCAGGAGAGTAGTTTAAAGTAACAGGAGAATCTTGCGCTCTTTCGAGGAGCGAGCGTTGCTCGCTCCACCCTAGGGGGGTCTTGGGGCATGCTCCCCCAGGAAATTTTGGATTTTTTAACCCTCTGAGATGCCATTTCCTGTTATCTGACAGCAAATTTCATTTCTCTCTAGCTGGCGAACAAAAAGCAATGTATACCTTAAAATGGTGCTAAACAGATGTTTTGTTCTTTGAATTTTACAAGCAAGTAAAGTTAAATCAAGAGCTCTAACCCTTTTACTCCAAGAGTCTTCTCAAATGACATTGGATTAATAGGACCAGGTTCTTGTACTCTAAATACCAATTATCATTTTTTAATTAAACATGCTATTTTTCATGATGCATTTGGAAGATTTTATAATGACTATGAAAAAGGGCCTGGATACACATATTGCTGCCTTTCATTGCCGAAGAAAATAAAAAGATCTCCAATAATGGGCCAAATAAGTGGTGTATTATATTGTCTTCTTTCAAATCCTAAAATATAATTATCCAAATATATAATATAAATGACTAAAACAGATATATTCAATTTCAACCATATTGATAAAAACATCAGCCAAGAAAAATTATCTGAAATCAAAGCATTGTATAAATTTTATCATAAACACTTTTGGTGCTATAAGAAGGCTTTCAAATATTTCAAGAGATTGAATTTAGCTATGAATTTAGCATCAGTTTCTTTAATAGCCACTGGTTCAATAGCTGGTTCAATTACATTAAATCCTATTATTTTAGGAGTAATTAGTGGTAGTGGTTTATTGATTAAGACATACAGCGAAATTAAAAACTATAAAAGAAAAATAGAAATGTCTAAATTTGCATACACAACATATGAAAAAGTATTAGTTGATTTACGGTCTTGTTTAAGAGGAAATCAATTTAACCATACCGCATTTATAAATGAAATGAGGCTGATTGATGAAATAATCATTGATCTTTGTCCTCTTGCCAATAAATTTGAGAAACAGTATGATAAAAAATTCACTTCCGAGTAAACTTTTAGAGTAAATTTTACGATAAACTTTACTAACAAACTTTATTCAATAACTCATTCATAGGGAAAACCCCCTTTGCATGACGTATGACTAATTTTAGCAGCATCATCCTTTATTTATTCATATATGTTGTCCCACCAAGTCTCATAAAGTTTTAATGTCTTTGATTTTGAAAGTGGTATGAATTCATATTCCATTCCCAAGATTTTAAATATCCGCATCAAAACATATTTAATACTAATCATCCGTTTATGGTTCTTATTAACTTCTGGTAACACGTTGTTTATTAATGCAAATATCATATATTTTGTCATGGTCTTAAAAACTCAATTGAATTTCTTTATTATATTTATTGATGGTATTTTCGATATGATATTTTCTTACATACACACTCTTCGTCCTTATTCTATACATATTCTCATGAAAGTCAACATATGGACTAACCAAATCATAACCATGGACGGAACCGCAATTTAGACAGATGCTCATACCATCTATATTATTCACATCTTGTTCACTACAGCATGACTCGACCACTCTCGCACTATTATCAACATCTGCTAATCGTTGGTCACAAAAGGGACAGGTGAGCTCTCCCATATTCTCAAATTCATCATGAATTTCCAAATTACAATTCATTCTATACTATTATATGAGATATTTTTCTATATATGCGAACACCTGTCAGTTTGTTTTGACTGTGTTTAATATTTAATGATTTTACAGAATATTCTAGAGAAATTGAGATTAACGTTTTTAAACCATGAAAATAACAATCTTTTGAATCACGATAGTTTGAGTAAAATTGTCAAGAAACAAATGAGATATAACAATCGTAAATGAAAACAAGATCACTCGAAAAAACAAAAATATAGTTAACGAATACAACGAAAAAGTTTTTACACTTGGATATGATAAGCGAATTATCAATCAGATAAATGAAAACAATATTGATACATTACCTTACGGTTATTAAAAACAATAAAAATTCATAATTTCACAAAAGTTCCAAGTTTCTTTACTGATTCGGTTGTTCAGCTCCAGACATCTTCTTTGCATATGGATTAAAATTGATTTTCCGATTTTGTCGATTCTTCTTTAAAGTCTCCTTTATTGTTTTCAATTCAGTTGCATTCTTCATTTGTTCATCTAGGCGTCGTCTGGATTTTTCATATGACATCTTATATTCCTGGAGCACTGTCAAATAGCGATCAACACTTTTATCAGCAACAGACGGATCCGTTGTGTTCAAAGAATAAATCTCCCTGTTGATATTAAAACTAAATTCTTGGTTTGAGCCCATCATACTTTCAATAATTATGATACAATCTTGTATATTGTCACATGTGGATTGGTAACGTTTTGCTAATTCTTCCATTGACAGAGGCATTGTAACTTCAGTGTCTGGTTTTATCAGATATTTTATCAGTTGTTTTATCATCTGTTTTATCATCTGGTAAATTTATGGGGACATTTTCTATTGGTTAAAAATCTGATGACGCCTTTCCTGAAAGTCAACAACTTCCCATGTTCGTCACAATTACGCACAACAATTGTTTAAAATTGATGACTAATTTGTTTTCATCAACTTTCTGTTTTTCTGAGAAGTCACATACCGATAACTCCATCCTGTTTACAATCTGACGACTCATTCCTCGGGAAAACCCCCTAACTATTACATATTACCAAGAATGTCATTCACTAATAATTCCTTCCTGTTTTTCTGAGAATTATGTCACGCAAAGGAAATCACGCAATGGAATAAACGCACTTTGTTTTTATTAACATATAGTATTATTTGATTTTACCATTTGATTTCGTCATTTAACATTTCCATTTAATTTTTGCTATTATATGGAAACATATAGTTTAATTATTTTATGGAAACATATAGTTTTCCAAAAACTGGTTTACATTAAATGGAAACAAAAAAACTGGTTACCATCATATGGAAAGTAGTATAGAGTTGGGTTGGTATCAGATCAAAAATAATTATTTTTGATCTGGTGCCCCCAACTCTTATACTACTTACTATGGGGAATCGTTTTCCTAGTAAACATAAGCATTCAGGTTTAACTGAATTTGCCAACTCTGCCTAGGCTCCAGTCCATAGCATTCTTGAGGATTTTGAAGGGTGGAGTAACTATGGTGATGATGAGGATGGACCATTACCAGATACTGATGCTGATGGTGAGGTGAACTGCCATCAATTTAAATTATTTTCTCCTTAAATATTGCAGACATAAGGAATGATGGTTGGATGCTCAGGCAATCTAAATTGACAATTTATTAATGCATTTCACACAATGATTAAAGTAAATATTTAGACTGGCCAATGTATACGTTTAGTAGAAATTATTATAACTAGTTGTGCCTTCCGGCAAGTGCCAACGAGCTAAAATCGTTTAATGTCTTTGGAATGTGTGAAAGTTTGACACACGGGTGAAATCTGTACTTTAAATAAAAGTAGGAAAGGGAAGAGTGTAAAACAACTGTGACAAGAGGCTTTGGACAAGAGGCCACAATTTGTATCATGTTTTTTAAATGTGGAATGTTGAGGGAGTATTACTCATGTTGGAAGTTATATCTTGTGATATTGAAGTGTTTCCGTAGGTTAACTGGTTGTTCTAGTATTGTTTGAATAAGTGTGCACATGAAGTTCTCTAGTTGAGAATTAACTGTAAAACAAGAAAAGAAGGTTTGAATATCGAGCAACTGCTTCCATAAAGAACTAGACGCTTTATGAGCGTAAACTGGGCTACCCATATGTACCGGGTATTTATAGAAATCCAAGCCTATTCAGTTTAATATACTTACCGCTCTTGATTTAAAAAAAGGGCCTATATCTGAATTTCCTGGTGGTTGTTATTAGTTTGAGTTATCTTGTATCTAGCTAAATTTATCTTTGTAACTGGTTTGTGTTTCCGACACTTGAAGCCGTGAATCTTTTGTTTATTTTGCCTGCTCCAGACCCGGGGTCAAAATAACTTTTGGAATTGAAAGTTTTGACATATTCCCGCCATTATCATAATAAAAAATTGAATATAACTTGTCAATTTAATCAAAGTTAATGACAGAATTGATAATTCTGGAGGAGAAAAACAAACCAAATATACTTTTTCAGTTGAGGTAAGAAATTTTCGCAATTTGCATAATGTCAAAAGTAATTAATTTTTTGAAACCTTTCATTAACACAACGTGACCATTTCATAAAACATCTCGCAATCAGACACAACGAAAATATTCAAGTTTTATTCCTCTATATCTGTAACACAGAAAAGAAAATTAAATGACAAAGGGATCGCTTTAAGGTTATTTTCGCCCGAGACACATTCACTAGCGCAAGCGAAACTTATGATGACTGGTTTCTCAGCATTCGGTGGAAAATCTCCAATTCTTCTCGAGTCTTTTTCAGCAATGCGATTGTTTGACAGCGAGAAATGGATCACAAGACACATGCAGTTTACATCTTATAATGGTGGTGAATTTTTCGCAGCTGAAGTTTTTGTTGGCTGTTCTATCCTTCTTCAACCTCGCGAAATAAAAATTCATGAAAGGCAAACAATTGAGGATTGAATTTAAAGTTTCTGTTTCTTTCCGCTTCAAAAGCGCAAGTGCTTTGCAAAACAGCACTGTATTTAACATTGAATGAACCCTGAAAAGCAATGTCTGCTAAGCCAAAGAACCCTGCATTTAGTTGTCGGCTTGTAACGGCGATTAACCAGATAATAAAACATTGAACGCAGCTAGTGATCAAGCAATAAGCTTAAGCTTATCCAAGTTGTCAGTGGTTTTAATTACGCAATTTAATTACGTTTTAATTACGCAACGCTGGCGTTCAAGGTGATTCTTTGTGCTATAAGATGTGTTCTAGTAATTTGCTCAATTCTTTGATCTAAAATCTTTGTAAACGTGTCAATCGACGAAAGAACGCACTGGTTCGAAACTGACAAGCGAACACGCTGGTTCGAAAAAAGCACGCTGGTTTTCAATCGAGAATCGAACACGCTGGTTCTGTCCAAAATTTGTTGGTATAACCCTATTTCTTGATCAGCGGCTGCTTACAACTCAATTTACAGATACATAAGGCAACCAAAAGCCCTTTTAAAAAGGAAAAGTAAGATTACTCACCTCTAAAAGAGCCTCAAATCTCGAGAAAACGTCACAAGCTGAAACGTTCAAACAACACCCAACATGGAAGCGACACTGCAAGAACGTGACGTCACGTGACGTCATGGTTTACTTACACCCAAATATGGTAAAAAAGGTCCCTTACGCTGAAATGAGATTTTTCGCCCGTACTCACGCACGGCTCTATGATTTGCCAACTCGACGGCCGACCCTCTTGAGTAGGCCGCCTCGTTGGCAATTAAATACTTAAATACTACCAAAAAATCAACAGTGATTTAGATAAACATGTACAAGCAAAAACTAACGATAAAAGAGTCCGATGTTTCGGCGACATCTTGGCGCCATTGTCAAGGGAAACTAAATTAAATATACGATCACAAGAGTAACTAAGAGTCCAGAGTCATTAATTTGCATAAGTTAGACAGAGACCTTAGCGCAAATTGAGTCTGATTGTACATTTAAACATGGTCGTAATTATTTAATGAGTAACATCTCATTAACGAGACAATCAAACTTGTTCTGGCATTTTTTCAACACATTAAAACAATTGTGAAAGTCATTCGGAATCCTGCCTTGTCTATTATCATAGTGTTTTCGCACTGACGAGGTCTTGCTTCTTGATCTCAGTGTGAAGCTCCAGACTATTGTCCAACCAGTGTTTACAATTGCCCGTGAGTTCCCGACAAGCGAACCAAAGCCTCAGCTCATTGATCAACAATGCGTTGTGTATAACTTCAAGTGTGACCAGTGCGATGCTGGTTATGTCAGATACACCCGTGGAACTGCTCCACGCAATCTTTGTGTCGGACAGTTGTAGTATCATTTCGGGTTCCCTTACTGCATAGTGCGGAGAAATGACTGCGCAACTTGGAATGCTCCAATGTCACTTAAGTGTAAGGCTTCACTTTTCGCGCCGTCATGGCACTTCGAAACATAGGAAACATACGAGAGGATCATTCCGTTACCGTCAGTACATTGGACATCAATCCTGCATTGCAGAGCTCCTAATAGCGTGGTGATGTATGCGCAGATGTTAAACGCAAAATCTTCAGGAGTATATTGCAGAAACAATGTTGTACCCTGTGGAGTTTCTTTGAAGTGTGTCGGATGGATTTCCACAGACTGTGCTGTCTGCCGCTTGAAGGTTGCTGACAGTGAAGGCATCGGCACTGTTGGTCCATGGGATAGATGCGCTGATTAAGTCGGAACGGATTTAAGTGATATCGTTGAGCCATACGAGCATATGGATGTGGGCTGTTCCTCTTTTCTGGAACTCTAAGCGGTAGAACATGGTTTTCACGTTAGCTTGTTTGGGATTCTCTTTGTTGGTAAATAGGTGAGTTCTCCACCGGTTTGTGTTGGTGCTGCAAAGGAATCCGCAAACAATCTGTTCCAAAACGTGCGCAATGTGGAGCGTTTCTGGAATGGGAAATTGTGTAGGGCCTTTTGCAGTTGCCTCGTAGCTGTACAGGCTGATCGTCACAAAGAAAGATGGATAACCGTATTGTCTCACGGCGTCTATCAATCAACGATGCTGCCATTTCCAGAATTCCGTTGAAAAGGTTTTGTCTTGTAAAGCAGTGGCTGGTGAACATCTAGAAGATTTGGCAGTGTTAATAGCTCCTGTGATGGTTTTAAAGAGCCATCTGTCGTACTGATAGTGAAGGAGTTCATACGTGCAGGAGCAGTCTGCCACTGAACTCCTTACTTTTACCATGAAAGACTCTGCTACTAAGGTGACTCTGTTTGCCACTCAACTGCGACTCACATATGGCTGTACAGTAGTATAGGTGTGGCCACAATGCACATTCAATGCCTATAAAGATGGGATTTGAATAAATCTCGAATGCATAGGGAGCCTGGACAGCCCTTCTTCTCATCCTGACAAATTTTGAATAGCTGGACTCTCCATTCGACATGAGCATATTAAATGCAGCTGTGGTGCGTTTTCTCTTGTTAAGATCTTGTAAGGCAGCTATTTTTTCCTCTACTGAACGTGAGCTCCAACTGACGAGAAAAGGAGATGATCGTACCCTATAACCGTGCTGCCTCTGCACATAAGGACCGCTGTGAATATCCAAGGATCTTAAAGCAAGTATTTCTTCTTGCGTTAAATTCATCAGTGCTTCAGGTACGTTAGACACGAAAGGGACATGGTATCTCGTGGAGACACAGTGGCATTTACTTTCTTCTTTTAGGAGACTTCTGGCTCTGTAATTTTGCAGCATCTTTTTAACTAGACATTTGTAGCGTTTGCAGATACTCCAGGATTAGTGCTGAATCCAGAACTTGACGTCTTCTGACTCCTTTGTGAGTAGACTAGACGGAGAATTTTCTACGAAGCGATCACGGTGACGATCGAAGAATGGTTGTCACTTTTGTCTTTGTTGTTCAGATCTTCTACGCTCACGAAGAATCTGTTCTGAATTAATGGTATTACGATCAGACACATAACCAATCAAGTGTTTCTTTCTTCTTCTCCAGAAGTGTTCCGATTTGGAACAAGTCCATTTAACTGGAGGCATTTTACTGCAAATAGACTGAACGCCCCTTGTGAAACACGAGGAAGGGTGCACGAACAGACTCTTTCACAGCGAAGTATCAACAACATTCATAGCATAGAACAAGTGGTATTGTTCATTGTTAAAAATGGGCTACTAGTTCATTGCTGTCTATGTGACATTCGCCCATGTGTTGATATGTTGTAGTGAGTCATAAATGACATCTTAATCAGAATTAAGAAAAGCCAAATGTCACGCATTTTGCATTGCCAGACAACGTGTAATTCCTCAGATGCCGCAGGTAACTCATGAAATAATTATTTATCACTTATCACAACATTCATTGTCATAACGGTACTAAGATAACTACTTATCATCAGAAAGTCGTACTAATCGTTCCTTTAGTAGGTTATCTGATGATTTTCCGACTTCAGAAACGAACATGTTTACTCACCAGTGACGTGAAGTGAACTTAATATCCTTCTATGGTTCGAAAGGACAGGAAATGAATCACAGTATTCTAGACACTGGTATTGGAGGTTCTAAAAGCGAAATCAAAACAAACTATGATTAAAAGCGTATTTTATGAAGAAAGTTGAGTTGTAAAAGAAATAAGAAAGAAAGAGATGATGGAGAAGCAATAATCTCTTACCTAACAGAATACGACGCTCCAAGGAGATTCCAATACAACAACGAAACAGCTGGATTCTCTTGAGATCCCAAAAGCAATAAACGACACTAAAGGGAAAAAGAGGCTTCACATTTGGCGCTGTCGTGGCACCGTCAGTACATTGTATATCAATCCTGCACTGGAGAGCTCCTAATAGTGTCGTAATGTATGCCCGGATATTAGAGACAAAATCTTCTGCGATATATTGAAGTGACAATGTTGTACCCTGTGTTGTTTCTTTGAAATAGGTGGGATGGGTTTCCTTGGATAAGACTGTGCTGTCTGCCGCTTGAAGGTCGCTGACAGTGAAGGTCTGCCCTCCCACCCACCCGGTTATTGGGCTAAAGTGGCTTGTGTCCGCCCAGCGTTCTTCGCTTTGTTGCTTTTTCATCCTTGGATGATGCGTCTCTTTTGTTATCAGTTGGTCGCTGTCGGTTTGTAACAAATCGGATTAGTAAGTGTATTTGTCTGTCTTCTAAATGACGTGGATATTAGTAAAACTGGAACGAGTATAAGTGTGTTAGTAAGTGAGTCTGTTAGTATACTTGTGGAAGACTCTTGGAATATCAGTGTTCTCTTCCGCTTTTTACGACTTCATGAACTTCTTGAGTGTCGACTGGTCTTTTCCTTTGTCTTTCTGCTGTTTCGTAGACGTCTGTTTGCTGCTGGATTTCGTGATACATCGACAATGTGGGAGTCCAGTGGTATTAAGGTGTTTTCTGGGTGTAACTTTACTGTGGCTGTCTTTCAAATTGTATTTCTCTTTCACCATTATGAAACAAAGTGAAAGGTTTGAAGGCACATTTTCTGTATTGAAAACTCGCATAACACGTCTTGAATCAAAATCGCAATATTCAAATGATTCACCCAAAGATGACAACTTGATTCTGAGTTTCCTTTTTGAAGAGCCTTAGGAGATTTTCATTTTTATCCAGAAATGAAAGACTTGGCAAAACTTTTTTCTCCAAGTTAAACAATTTCATGGGTTTCAAAGTCTTTTCAAAGTTAAAAACAAAAGCATTCATAGATCGCATGTTGTCTACAAAGGTACCTGATCTTGCGGTGATAATTACATTGTTGAGACCATGAGGAATGTGGAGGTGCGAATTGATGAACAGTTAAACCCTTGTAATGACTGTGAACCTGGCCGTCATCTAGGCGAGAATCCACTGAATATAAGGCCCACAAATGCAAAATGCAAAAAAGCCTCCTATAATAAACCCCCTCCAAATATACACCCATGGTCTGTCAAACAACAACAACATTGTTTCACACCTTCCAATTACAACAGTACACACAATTTCGGTTAATAATTACTTGTGGTGAAGCACACGAGTTGTAAATCCGGCTTTGACTTTTCTTATTTTTTTTGTGTCACATTAGCGCATGCAAATTTATGCACGCATATTTAAGTCTATGTCGACGACTATATGGCTTTCGGCCATGAAATACAGACTGTAAAATCTCTCCGTGTGTTGACTCGAGAAGCAAGATAAAGAACTACAGCGTACAATTGCACATTTTCAAGACAATTCAAGGCGTTCATGGATTGATAGGACCGTTTGATATTGTGTTCGCCGCTTATTCCTGTGGGATTTTTGCTTTGGCAAGTTCTGTGTTTTATATATTAAACTTACCATTTGCTTAGTGATCGAGCTCTGGGTCAAGCTTGTGTCAGCTACTGAATCTAGTGATTGCAGTGTAGTCTTACTTTTAAACCTGTGTATACGTGAAAGCATGGTGAACGGGTTATCGGCAACGGTGTTTAAATAAAATTCATTTACTCACTCACTCGCTCCTTCCATCAGCTGTAAACTTAGTGAGCAAATGCTTTGTTACGAACACATTTCATAACAGGAAATCAACATGAATCCAACGATAACAATTAATTTCATGTAAACGAATATAAACAACAATAAGCTTACAGATGTTTCGCATTTGGAGTTTTTAGTGCAACATTAAAATCGATCTGAAAGGATTTTGCAACCTAAACACTCGTTCTGATGTGTATCTAGCTTAAAATAATAAAATTTAGTTTCTAGGTAGTATGTGTTCTTGGACAGCGCAGTGGATTGGATTTTTGCCTTAGTCCTGGACGGCCCAAGTTCGACTCTCCATAGTCCTTTTTTTTTTCTTTTTTCAAATGGGACATTATGAAAGTGATGTACTTTTTTTTTCATTCGTCAAAAATCCTTACGTTTAATTTAAAAAATATATATATTGAACCGTGTCAGTGTGAAAACGTAAGCTTACGGCAATATTGCGTTACGCGTTAGCATTTCTTCTAGGGTTGGCTCTTAGGAGCCTTTGATTAGACATAATTTCAAGCTTATGTTTCTCCGTAAAAGCACTCAATTCACTCGGGAATCAATGCTGCGATGAGTTAAAGGCGCCACGAGTTCAAGCTGTGTACAGCTTCTTGTTAAAGTAAGAAATAGATACTTGCCCATCACTAATAGCAAAAAAGGCTAATCGAGGCGAGGAAAGATTGATACAAACTAAGTTAATAAAAAATAAGAAAAGATTACCTAAACTAGAGGAGAAGAAAAATAAACAAACAAACAACAACAACAATGCAATAAGTGCAAAACCTAAATATAGTGCATCAAATAATTATGCTTTCCATCTATGATAATTTGCTGAAGCAATTGATTAGATGAGAGACTTCAGGGTCACTTGCTATTGTAGTGTTTCAAGCTGTTTTAGACTTTTTATTGTCAAGCCCAACCGATTTTTAAACGCAAATTTCTCTCCGAAAATAAGCCCCTTTGAATATAGGACCCCTCCCAATGCAATCCCCTCAAAAAAGACCTTTGAAAGATATAAGCCTTCCGGAATTTTACCGTACATGTGACAAACAGAATTTCAGATCCAAGGGGCATACAGATCACTTCATTCAGTACATTCGGCCACAAGTTTGCCCTGCTACAGTACGCACAACAAAGATACATTTCAAAATGCAGTTCACCTTTCTTTCAAAATGCAAAATTATTTCTTAATAAACTTACAACAAACAAACACCTTTTCTCTGGTAGTAACTTCATGGTGTATCTTGTTATTGTGATTGTGCAGTTGTGCAAGACGTAACGCATCAATGGTTGGCATTTCATTTCTCTGGTAGTAACTTCATGGTTCATCTTGTTAATGTGGTTGTGCAGTTGTGCAAGAAGTAACGCATCAATGGTTGGCAGTTCTAGAATATACACGGGAAATAGCAAGGGTCGTGCTTTCAAATTTCATGATAACAGATGTATAAATAAATTAATAATCTTTAAAGAGGGAAGCCACATCACCCACATGTTGTTTTCATGCAGTTCCTATATATCAAGATGTCTTATATATTTTTGTGCTCATTGAGACATATGAACACAAAACACACCAACCGTGATAATCATCAGGGATGATTTTCACTTTGTTAATCTCATCATTGCTTTTTGTAACAGCACTTCAAGCTTGGAAACTGACCTCAAATTCGGCCAACTATTTTTTTGGCTGCACGGATGCACGGCGGATTAGGGCCTTGCAAATAAAGATGGCAGCTCAAAGTGAGCCAGACCAAGTAGAAATTATTGGTGGGATTAAAAGAGCATTGAGTGGCCAGAAATTGGCATTTGAACACCGGCTTTCAAATGTACACAAGTTGAGAGATCTAGATCAAACATTCACAGTTAGAGAAAGTGGCTGAAGCTGTTGTCAGCGGAAAATACGGTCCCCTTCGAAATCGACATTAGCATGAAATCAGTCATGTATACCCAATGTTAGAACGAACAATGATAAGTGCTAAGAACGGCATTTTTCACCGTCTTGGTCTGTTTTGATGTCCCGATGCCACAGGAAGTGTTCCATTTATTGCACAAAGGGATTGTAAATCGGACAAGTTATGGTGTTTATGTTTTGGAGGACCCTGGTTCAGTGACAATAACATTCTCAAATATGAGAAGACTGTGCGCTCTATTCAATAAATTCGAGGACTGCCAAGCATTTACAAAGGAGCTAGGAGCTGAAAAAGGTGTGGTGAAACTTATTGTTGCTGACAGGAAGAATGGAATTATTAGATACAAATTTAAAGAATAAACCTTGCAATTGAATTTTCATTACAGGTATTGAAATGCCTTTGGTATCATTCAGCACTGAAACCGGAACAGTTTGTTTCACAGTATTTATTGGATACATTTGTACGGTCTTCAGTTGCAAATGAGTTGAGGCAACAACATAAATACACTGTAAAGCTGTATAGAATAGTTTTGATATTATACAGTGAACACTAATTATGGATGCAAATTGTGCAGTACTGATATGAAATAATTTTATTGAAAAGATTTTGCTTCAAACTTGGAAGATAACATAGGGGTAAAAACCTTTTGCAGACCTCAACATATTCACATTGTTCTCATAAGAAAGTCATTGAGATACAATTACTTGTTTTGTCATTTTAAAAGAAGTTGACATTCTCAGAATTTGTTGTGAAAATAATTGGCTCAAGAGAGTGACATGTGATCCTTTTTGCTGTCACTTGTCAGCTTAAGAATACAAGAAACTTTATGATTGGCTACATTGTTTCTGTTATTTTCTTCAGTACAACCTTTTGACTCCTAGTTACAGT
Organism: Cladopsammia gracilis; assembly: GCA_022457155.1. NCBI lineage: Eukaryota > Metazoa > Cnidaria > Anthozoa > Scleractinia > Dendrophylliidae > Cladopsammia > Cladopsammia gracilis. The sequence continues at coordinate 41,121 of JAJGOT010000298.1, read as the reverse complement.
TAAACAGTTTAAGACAAGTACACTCTAGTAGGTTTTGCCTCAGCAAAAGACTTCTTGATCTCAGCCATGAATTTATGACCACAAAAGAAACATGTCATCATGTTCACCTTTGGAAAACCCACAGGAGCAAAAGTGTTGTGGATCTGAGGTAACACGACTGGGGATGAGGCTGTCTCTTGATTGATGATATGTCAAGAGAGATGGCTGGTGGAGAGGGAGCCAAAGTTTGCTTATGTAATCATGCCTGAAAACTTGATTCCAGCGCTTTTTAACTAGGCTGTTTCTTGCATAGCTGGCAACCTGAACATGCTTGGCTTCTCTCCCTTGCATGGTGTTTACACCTAATCCGGTCTTGTATTTCTCGAACATCGACTGAGTGTGAGCATGGACCAAGTGCCCAATGCTCCACACTGTCCCTGATGCAGTGCCTGTGAAAAGTTCCACTGCTGTGAAGTAATCTCGAGCTGTGCCCCTGAGTTGATCAATGGCCGGGAGAGTAATGTAATTCATTGAAAAAAGGGAGGCACAGTCTCTGAACTTGATTGCAATGAAAGCAATGAACAAAAGCTTCATAAGCAATTGAGGATCTTCTGAATCTCCCTTGATAGCATTCACAAGGTACATAAACCCATTCAAAATTGGTTTAGAATCCTTCCCAGTCAGTCTGTAAGAAAAGTCTTTGTCTTTAGGCCGATCTTTCAGCAGCCACTTTCTGAGCTGCTTTTTTAAGCATCCAGCTTTCACATCGCATCCTAGAGCCATCATATACCTTAGCATTGTAGATGTTGGGGACAATTCTGATAGGCTGCTGATTTTCTGTGGAAGGTTACTTGAAGAAATTGCTAGGTTTAGTAGCATTGTGTGCAAATGCTGCACCCCATTGTTTTTTAGGTGAAGAGGCTCTACAACCTCCTTATCACACAACTTGCAAATCAATGGCTCAAATTCCTGCCTTGATTTTTTGCTGGCAATAAATTGAGTGGTTTTTGTTCTCTTTGTTGGGGCTGAAAGGTTGGCGGGCAGCTTTGCCTTAAACCTTTCTACTTGTTTGGCAATGCTCAATCTTTCTTTGTAGGACCATGGCTTCCATTTGCAATCATTTGTTGTCCCAAATTTGGCATCCAATGTGACAGTGTCCACTTTTGAGACATTGGAAAAACTGGAAGAATAGGTGGCAGCACTGTTTAATTCCCCATTAAGGAAAGCCAATAATTTCATATCTGAGGGAACCAACTCAAAAGTGTAAGTTACTTTCTTTCCTGATACTGTGTATGTCTTCTTCTTAACTGCTTCAATCTTGAAAGCTAATTGCTTAGCAAACTGCTTTACAACAGGATGGTCTTCTTTGCAGTTTGCACCAAATAACAAAATTATCATTTGAGCTAGCCATTCTTGGCCCCACATTAATGAAGCTCACCTTTATTTACCCTTGTTTTTGAAGGCGACTCAAGGCTTTATCTTCTAACTACAATTGGACTTGGAAACCTTTCTTCACTGCGAATGGAAAATCACGAAATATGGACAAACTCAATGAGTGAGGCATCAAAACAAAGCTTGAAATCTGTAGATTTTATATTTCAGCGCCAAAAGGTTATTTTCAGGACCAGGCCTCTGCAAACAGGCAAAATAAATGACCACCAGGGTCCTGTGGGGTCACCATAAAAATGGCGGAGCGGCATTTTGCGATAGCAAGACTGATAACTAGTGGGCATTTCTGTGGCCGGATTTGAGATCAAAATTTCCAAGCGTGCTTTGAAAATAAAGGCCACTCCCGGGCTCACAGGTACCTTTAAACTTGGTACCAGCCGTTGGTCTTGTAGGAATGTTGGGTCTTGCAGGCAAGGTTGGGTTGGCTGGCAGAGATTCTTGTGGTGGTGATTGTACTGATTTAGGAGTGGTTGTGGTGCTAGTGTTTGGGATTCTGTCAGATGATAAGTTGTGTTAACTGGAGTCAACGGTGTGGAAGACTGGCATGAGGGACTGGAACTTGTTTGGCAAATTGGTTGAAGTTTGAAGGTTGCATTGGCAGGATTATTTCCAATGGTAACCTCATTATTTTCATCCAATCGGGATGCTTCCTGGGCTCTTCTTGTTTCCATCAAGAATTTTTGTCTTTCTTGATCTTTCTTCTTTTAATTTGTTTCTCTCTTCCTGTCTTTTTCCTTCTGCGCTTTCTCTTTAGCACTCTGTTTGCTTGTGTGTCTTTTTCTTCTTTTTCTGGCCACCTGTTTCCTTCTCAGGACTTTTTCTTTTCTGCTGTGCTTCTGGTTCCTTGTCCCTTTTTTTTCCTCATCCTCTCAAGCTCATTTTTATCCCCTGTTAAGATATATTTTGGTAGTAATAAATTAAACACAATTTACTCAACCTCTTGACATTTGATACAGATAGCAACACAATGACAATGACAATGACATTGACATTAACATTGACATTTGATACATATAGCAATACAATGTATTTATCATGATATATCAACCTGCTCTTGTAGCAACCTTTGTTGTGATTTTTTTAAAATCAGTTTCCCTTCACTCACAAACGTTATATGTATTTGTTTGAGTTCTTATTGGTCCATTGCATTGTTTGGGTTTGTTGTGGTCGGTTAAGAGCCAAAGAAAATAATGCGCTGGCAATTTCGAAGTGACAATCAATTTCATAAAATAGAGTGAACAGAAAAATTATTTGCAAAATGATGAGGACCCTAAAATGAAATCATTGAATTGAATAATCCAAACCATCGCAAGTGGAGAGTAAAACTTCGAGCTCTTTATACCAAACGCTTACCTCTTTTTCAATTAGCCCATACTTGTCCAATACTCTGACAAATTTATGCATAGCATCGTACTGTAATACATTGTGCTGTATTGTGCCGTTCTAGAATGTATTGTTAAACTATTGTTATGGTCATATAATACAATACAAAGCTATGCATAAATTTGTCTGAGTATTGGACAACCCTCAATTAGCCATGTATTTGAAAACCATTGCTTGAAGTTGTAGCTCTCATTTCGGGACCAGTTTGCACTGGCTTGTAGTTCCTCCCGCCTAGATTCTTACTCTTTGACTGTTGATGCCCTGGCAATGAGGCGCATCATTGTTAATACCTCCTCTTTTATGCCAGTCATGCCATTTGCATTTTTTATCAGCCATTGCTCCCAGGCTTGTTCCCAGTGAAAGTCGCAAAGGAACACCTTACATGCTATCGAAAATAAGACAATCAAGTGTTGTGTGAGCATAGTAGCACTGGTAAAATGGCATGCAATAGTAATAACAATAACGATTACAAGAATAATGATAATAATAATTTTAGTGTGTACTAGCATGGGAAGATACCCTTTTTACCACAATTGCCGCTTAACTCGCAATCTGATTGGTCGATGCAGGTGGTAAATGAGAGTACAGACAACGGTGCTGACGCTAACATCACGCAATGCCTATAAAAGCGCGCGCTTGAAAAAATAAACCAATCAGATTGCGAAGAAGTTATAGACAACGCTCGCGCTTTCTTAGCAGTCACGTTTTGTAACAAAACTTCGATTTTTCCCCGTATTATTTCTTCAAATATTTCTTCTTATATTTCTTCAAAACAGATTTCCAGTGGTTTTCCGTGGTGTGGACTCTTATTTACCACGATTTACGTCATCACATGCTCAAAATTTGTTGCTGACTCACTCGGCTGCGCCTCATGAGTCCACAACATTTTGACCATGTGATGACGTAAATCGTGGTAAATAAGAGTCCACACCACGGAAAACCGGTGTAAATTTGTTAACTAGCCCATGTTTTTCTTGTTCACAGTTATCTGTGAAAAAAAATTCAAGTTGCCATGTGAGATTCCAGGACTTTAGAATTTCTTGTTAATGTGATTGTGCAGTTGTGCAAGACGTAACGCATCAATGGTTGGCATTTCAGTGGTTGGTATTTCATTTCTCTGGTAGTAACGTCATGGTTTATCTTGTTAATGTGATTGTGTAGTTGTGCAAAACGTAATGCATCAGTGGTTGGCATTTCTAGAATATACATAAAATAGCAAGGGTTGTGCTTTCAAATTTCATGATGACGGATGTATAAATGAATTAATGATCTTTAAAGATGGAAGCCACATCACCCACAGGTGGTTCTCATGCAGTTCCTACATATCAAAATCAAATACAGTAGCAGTAATGAGTTTTTGGTCAAGTTTATTTGAGTCCACTGTATAATAAAATACAATAGTTAGCGGATTCTGAAACCACAAACTGATCCCTAAGTTATCGCTTAACTGCAGAATATTATTACTCAAACACTGTAAATCTCATATATTTTTGTGCTCATTGAGACATGAAAACAAAACACATCAACCGTTTATGCTTGCGTTGAACCACAGATCAAGATAGCGCATGTTGAGTTCAATTTCCACATGTCTTTCAGCATTCGTGTTCACACTTATATTTTTTAGTTGCTGGCAGTTCAATTTACACATTCAGCCTTTTAAAACAAACAGTATAGAGTAAGAATAAAGGGTTTGATATATAAAACTTATCACCCAAGCAGATGCTGCAAATTGGCGTATATCATGCATTGAGAATACATAATCAAAATTTTAGGAAAGCTTTTAGGATAGCTTACCCGTGTATAGCTGAACAGTTGTATATTCAGCTTGTGACTTCACATTGTCCTCCTTTAAGATTTCAAACAGGGCTTTCCAGCTGTGGTTACCGCCAATGACCTGTATTTGATACGAGTCCATTAAGTTGCTGTCAAATTCATTTTTTGAGAGAAGACCTTTGATTATTCCATCAAAGGTTTGCCAATGGACAACTTGCGTCTAAGTAATTCTTGCTTTAGTAGTTTTACATAAGCATCACCCAAGTCTCTTAACTTGAACTCATCTCTTGGAGGCATCAAGGAAACGGTTAAGATGTTAAATGAACCTGTGTTGACAGACAAGAAAGCCAAAGGTAACTATTCGTTTAGTAAGTAAATCCATAAAGTTTGTACCTTAACTGCCGATATTACTAGATGTTCTTGAACTGACATGGACACATATTTATCATGCTTTTTTTTGCAAAAACAATTTTCTTTATTACGTACTGCCTGTTCAAATTTCTGCAATTATGGTCCTAAACGAAAATGACTAACTGCTCCAAATAAAATCTTTTCAGATGGTATGTGAGATGACAGGATCGCCAAAAGTGTTACAGAAAATCAACTCTTTGACGCTTAGATACAAATGAAAGGTTAACAGCAGACAATTAACATACACTCCCCATACCTGGGATTGCAAACTTTTCTCTTACATTTGCAATGAACGTTGTTCTTTGTCACCAATTGACACATATTTCAACTGTTCAACTGCCTTGTTTGCTCCATCTTTTATTAGTTCCCAGTCAAATCTCTGGGATAACCATCATTGGAAGTGGTGAAGGTTTTGAATTTCTGGCAGAATTCGTTTTCATTACAGTGAATTCTCAGGCTGCTCATTTTATTTTGCTCTCAAAATGACTCCAGTTCATTCATGATTAGTTTGGGTTCAGTTATTTCGGTGTTTGTACCTTTTAGTTTTCTAACATAGGATTGAACTTTTTTTGGTTCTCCAAATTCAGGAAATACTTGTGTTTCTCTCCCTTTTCATACCAATTTGCTTGAGTTCTTACAATCGCTTCTTTAGTCTTGTGTTCAATTAGCTCTTCATATTCCATTCGTAAGATCATTAACTCTGACAACATTGCGATAGAAGGATTGTTATCATGATGCATTTCCGCTTCCTTAAGTTTGTTTTCCACAAAAGAGATCTTTTGCCTAATACTCTCTTTTGCCTTTTGCTTCATGTATTTTATTGTTGTTTGATGTATTCGATATTTAACTAAATCCCATGGAACTCTTTTGTCACCTTGACAGCATTTTGGTCCATTTTTATTTCTGCATTGCCTGCAAATCAGGCTTTCTCAATCTTTTACTGTCTTTTGCATGTGGTGCCTCTTGTGCATACTCTACCATGAATAGCTAGCCTCTCCATAATTTTTAGCCTACGAGAAGCTCAACTATGGTAGTGGCAGACTGCTGATGCTGCAGCATACTGAACTACTTTAACACCATGTTGCTTATGTTTGGGACACGGTACCCACACCATGAAGTTGATGCACTTATTAGGATTTTGCATTGTTCCCAATACACATCTCTCAAGCCATTTAGAGTCACTTAAAGTCATAAAAGTTGGTTTCAGGACTTCAATAAAGACCTCGGCAAACAGTTACCATCATCATAGGTTGAAGTTAATGTTGCTTCATCTTGCTGCCATTTACACCAAGACAATTCACCTGGAGGACAATATTGATGCTGCTTTGCAGGGTAGTTTGCCTTTACATTGTGATGGAGAATTGCAATGATGTTTTTTTTTCATTGTATAGACTGCATACTCCACCTCTCTTCTTGGTGGGTTAGACTTCCTGATGGTGTTTTGCCACATAGCAAATACATAATCTTTCTGGAGCTTCTTAATTTTTGTGTTGGACAGTCTTCCAGTCAGTACTGCCAATAGTTCGACCATCAGTAAGCTTCCCTTTAGATCTGGCTTTCAGATCTAAAGATCTTTCAGTGACTTGTGTTCTCATGTGTACTATATAGCTAGTTGCTGCAACCAAAGAATTATTCAACCAAGAATAAACCAATCAAAGTAAAAAATCAAACTGTCCCTTCAAGCTGTGATAGTGAAATAAAAGAAAAACCCAATCCGTTGCTGCAACCAGTCTTGCTGTAAACAACAAATGAAAAAAGGGTTAGTTTCTAAAGAAACTGTGGTGTTGTGTTGGTGGAGGGGTGAAACATGAAAAATAACTGAGTTGGTAAATTGGCCACTGTAAAGAGATTAAACAGCTGACATGTAAACTCTACCTGAGGGAAATCAAACAGTGCAGGAAATTCCACTTTCAGCTCTGCTATCTGAATTTGCTTGTTCATCAGTCGTCTTCTTTCCAGAAATACTAACATCATACAATGTCGGATCTTCTCCAATGCCATTCAGCCTCGAGAGCATTTCTATGTTTTGTCATTGAGGCTTCATCTTCCCCTTCTGGGTAGCGTGTGTCCAGTTTAAGGTGTCACGCCTTCATTTTGAAGAAACAGGTTTTGAATTTGCCTTACCTGTTTTCACTTTTTCCTTAAGATAACTTCATATAGAAGGTACGAATTTCCACATAATAAAAGAAAACTAAGCCAAATAGCATTATAGCATTCCTTATATCCAGTATTAATAGCATACTAAGTTTCATGGTAATCCAGTGTGCTAAAGGAAACAAATAACAAATAGTTCTCAAGTGTCTCAGAATAGTTACCATTATATGACCGGGGGCTTATTTCGTGATGTTCGACTTACCCTCCCGCCCACCCGGCTATTGGGTTAAAGTGGCTTGTGTCCTCCTAGCGTTCTTCGCTTTGTTGCTTTTTCGTCCTTCGATGATGCGTCTCCTCTATGTTGCGAAGAATTTTCCTCTTTTTTTCTTTTTCACGGATTTACATTGTTTTCCAAATAAGTCATTGGTCATAAAGATATCAATTGTTTTTAATTTTGTTGAATAGCACGAAAGCGTTTAGATTCATGTTGGGTTTTCATTTTTTTATCTGAGCTCTTCCTATCATTGCGAAGCTAATTATGCATTTTTTTAGTTACTTTAATTGTGTAGACAATAACTGAGACATAATGAAGAACTGAATTGCTTTTACTTTTTTCTGATGTTTACATTGATATTCTTTATTGCTGTCAGTTGGTTTCTATCGGTTTGTAACAACTTGGATTAGTAAGTCGATTTGTATGTCTTCTATATGCTGTTGGTGTTAGTAGAACTGGAACGAGTGTTAGTGTATTAGTAAGTTAGCAAATTAGTATAGTTTTTGGCGGCTCTTGTGAAATCAGAGTGAGGTCTTGTGTTTTTAAGAGTCTATGAACTTCTTAATTGTTGGCTGCCCTTTGTCTTTTGGTTTCTGCTGTTTTGCAGGGGTGTCTTTGGACGATGCTTTGCTTGTTTTTCCAGATGTTGCGCTGGTTTTGGATGACGTCTTTGTTGGCGATTTTGCTGGTGACTTGGTGTCAGTCTTGCGTTGTTCGTTTTTCTTTGACGTATCTTTCTCGGCCATGGCGTCTTTGAGCTTTCTTTCTTCGGCTTTACTCTTCTGTTTGTGGAGCTTTTTTTGGTTTAAAAAAGCTGTTGTTGGGGATGGCGTGTGTTGTCCTGCCATGGTAGATGATTCTGCCGATGATGGTTGTGATTGTCGGCTTTGTGTAGCGGATGCTATAGTTGCAAAAGGATCTTCTCCGATATTGATCTGTTGTTTTAATGGAGTGCTCTTCTCTTTCTTCTTGGAGGTGGCACTTGTTTTTCTGACGGATGAGTCAGAAGATGATTGATCATCCACGCTTGTTTCCGATTCTTCGGTGTTCTTTGGTGGAGACGTCTTTTTGTGTCCCAGGTGTTTCAGGATGGACTGAGACATGTTTGGGTCAGTCTGTTGAGTGTCTGGTGGTGTAAATGGACGTTTGCGTTTCTGGGTAGATGTTCTTTTTGGTGGCTCTGGTTCTTCCGCACTGCTGTTGGACGCCGTTTCTCCCCACTCAGGCAATGATGCAGAGGGTCTTGTGCGCTTCTTTGGACTTGGAGTTTCCCATTTTGTCTCAGAGTTTGTAGCGGGTCGTTTTTTCTTGATGACTTTCGCTACTGGTGGCTTTTTTTGGGTGTCCTCTTTGTTTTCTTAGGACTTGGTTCTTGTTCCCAGTCTGAATCTTGCGATTGCGTGGTAGTGAATTCTGCTATTTCTTCTTCTTGTTCTTCTTCTTCGTCATATTGTTCTTCGCTGTCGTGCTCTTCGTCTTCATCCGGCTCTTGCGCGTCCCAAATTGCAGATGTCGACTGCGAAGAGGATCTGCGAGCTGGGGGTTTGGAGTGTACTAGGATTTCCTTCATGAGATAGCTTCTCATGGTTTTTCGCGTTGGTGATTTCTTGAACGCCTGTACGGACTTGGTTTCCCTGCAGTTCTGGGCGAACTCTACGGGATTCCATAGGAGCATCTGCAGCGACATGCTGGAGCTAATGAGAAACATAGCCCCACTAGCGGCATAATAATGCTTGATACGCTGTTCGAATTTGGGATCTGACTCCATTGCTTTCATCACGACTGACAGATCTGACAGGGTCGGTGGTTGAGTCATCTCCCGTTCATTGTTATTGAATCGACGCAAGGCATCCTTCAGTGGCAATAGCTTTTTCTTGATGTCTTGCACCGCGGAGGGAGAAAACACTTTATCTTGGTATTCTTGTAAGGTTGGCAGGTTACTATTCATGGTGTCGGCAAATTCAGACATAGCGTAGTAGGGGCGCGTTAGCCACTCACACGTGAAGGACTTCAGTTTCTTGAATATTTCATGGTCTGGTAAGACCCCGTGAGCTTTCCCGTATGGTGCGAGCAAGTTTTTGGTGTGGTGCTTGCCGTAATCTATGCTTTCTTGAGATGACGGATCCCACTGCGACATCGGTCTTGCGAGGAGAAGACATGTCTGAAATTATAATATGTTACTATGTGAGAGATTTGTTTGGTTGGTGTTTTTCTTCGCTGTGAAAGAGTCTCTCGATAGCATCTTGTGCAAAATTGTGAATAACAGTACATTCTTGATGTCACTCTTGGGTATCTCGGTGCTATGGAATTCGTCTTTTTTCTAGGTAATGAGGATGATGCTTGTTGATGAGGATTAGAAATATTGCTGAAAGTCAACAGGTAGGAGCTGGTTGCTTTTCATGGCTGTTATGAACGTGATGTCTTCAGCTTTTCTGATGCGCGACAAGGCGACATATCCAGTTCCAGCGGGAACGAATGCTGAATCCATCCACAACAGATGTTTGTTGATTGTAGCGCCTTGAGACTTGCATACAGTTAAGGCATACGATGGTGTGAACGGGTAGACTATGCGTCTTTCTCCATTTGCGTCGGTTTCCGTCACTGGGTGAGTGAACACGATTTTCTTGTTTGTTAACTGTAGTAATATAGTGTCTCTTTCTCCATTGACTATTGTAGCCTGCTGTCCGTTGACTACACCAGCTGCTTTATCTCTGTTTTTCGTGATGAGTACTTGCATGCCTTTGTATACTGGAAAAGATGTTGTTTCGGAATCACAAGAGAACGTCGTTAGCGGTTGCTGGTTTTCAAAGGCGTTATTCAAGACGGTATGATTCACTTTTGCAGCTGCATCGCGGGACACTGTCAAGATCGTATGGCGTGGATGTTCGGATGCGATATTCCACAACTCTCGTTCGTTAGGGGGTAGATTGCTAATCAGGACTTTATCTCGCTGGAAGGCGTCTAGCACGTCTTGAGTAGGTCTACTGTATCGGACATAATCCAGGAAGTCGGCGTATTTCCGGTCTTGACATCGAAATTGCGTGAATAATGCAAATCTGACTGATTGCTGCTTCAGTGTGTCATCTACGAGGACTGTGTGTGTTTGTCGAATCTTTGTACCTTGTGAGAAAATAGGCTGCTGTTGACGTTCATCGCCAGCGATAACAACAAATGGTCTCCTGACTAACTTGTTGAGCGTGTTGGCAATCAAGTTGAACATCACTCTGCTTATCATGGACGCTTCATCGATTACCAGGATGTCGAAGGAGCTCAATGCATGATTAACTGAATAGCACTGGTTTTTGGAAACAGGAATCTTAAAGAGGCTGTGAATAGTGTCGCTGGTGATGTTATCGCCAAAGAGGGTGCTGTAACCAATGGCCAGAATGGCCAAAGGAGTGGCAACGACTACTTTCTGCTCATGTGTATTGCAATGATGTATTAATCTCTTGAGTACCTGTGATTTTCCTGTTCCTGGTTTACCGACAATGAGATGGAACTTTTTCCAAGGAGATACATTGCTGTCGTGGTGACGATTGGTGCTATTTCCGTACAGTTCGTGTTCCCTTTCGTCTATGCCTGACAGTATTGTTTGCAGAATAGCATCTTGTTGTGGAGACAAAGGGTATAGATCTTCCGTCACGTCGGTCAAGCCGTCTCCAAGCGAACGGTTAATGACTTTTATTTCCCACAGCCTGAGTAAGTCATTTAATGATCTGATGAAGAATACAACTGTGTCAATGAAGTGGCTCTTGTGACCTTCTGCATGGAAATAGGATCGTATGACACCTTCATTTCGGCAAAAATCTGGACAGAGTTCGACAGCTTTAGCGAAGAAACAGATGCTCTTCGGCAACTCATCTTTGCGATCGTGCATGATTTCTTCAGTGTTCGTATGTGGATGGTTGACAGCAAGATATTGAAAGAAGAACTCGGTATTGAATACAGACAGATACCTCATTGCTACCAAAGTTGATCCTTCTTTATAGGCTCGTGGAACGTTTGGTTTCGCATCGTAGTGCCGTAGCCATTCCAAGAACGACAGATTCCTGGTTTCGTCTGGTCTTCTCAGATATTTCTGATATTCTTTGTGCGTTTCTGCGGTTGTTGGTGTGGGAGCGTTAACATGTTTGGTGCGAGAGCTGCTCCAAGCTATCTTGGTGTCAGAAAGCTGCAGGATCATTTCTGGTTCTAGTGGCTGCATGGTCCGAAGAAATGATTGGGCGACTTGAAATGCACCAACGTCAGTTGAATGTAGTGCTTCGGTTTTCGCGCTGTCATGGCACTTGGACACATACGATGAAACATATGAGAGGATCATTCCTTTGCCATCTGTGCACTGCACGTTTATTCTGCATTGTAGCGCTCCCAATAGAGTGGTAATATAGGCCCTGATATTCGATGCAAAATCTTCGGGAGTGTACTGGAGTGATAGTGTTGTTCCCTGTGCAGTTTCTTTGAAGTAGGTGGGATGATTTTCTACGGATAATACTGTACTGTCTGATGTTTGTAGATCTGTTACAGTGAAGGCAATCGCACTATTGCTCCAAGGAATAGATGCGTTGATTAGCTCTGCACGTATTTCAGTGATCTCATTTAGCCAGACGAGCATGTGGATGTGTGCGGTTCCTCTCTTTTGAAATTCCAACCGATAAAACATCGTTTTAACATTGGATTCTTTCGGATTTTGCTTGTTCTTGAATAGATGACTTCTCCAGCGTTTGGTGTTTGTACCACATAAGAATCCTCGAACGATCTGTTTTAAAACGTGAGCTATGTGCAGCATTTCTGGAATGGGCAGCTGTGTGGGACCTTTTGCTGTTACGTTTCGAAGATCGTCTAGCCACGGTGGAAATGGAAAGGTCCACTCGAAGGGGCTGATTGTGACAAAGAAAGATGGATATCCATATTGTCTCACAGCGTCTATTAGTGCTCGATGCTGCCATCGCCAGAATTCTACTGAAAAGGTTTTCTCTTGGAGAGCTGTTGCTGGAGAGCATCTAGAAAACTTAGCAGTGTTGATGACTCCTGTAATGGTTTTAAATAGCCATCGGTCATACTGGTAGTGTAGCAATTCATATGTACAGGAGAAGTCTGCAACTGAACTCCTGACTTTCACCATGAAGGACTCCTTGCTACTAAGGCGATTGTGTTTTCCACTCAACTGTGACTCACACATTGATGTGCAGTGATAGAGATGTGGCCGTAATGCGCACTCAATGCCAATGAAGATGGGATTTGAGTAAATCTCAAATGTGTACGGAGCGCGGACAGCTCTTCTTCTCATGAGGACAAATTTGGAATAGCTCGAGTCTGCTTTGGACATCAGTGTAGTAAATGCAGCTCTCGCTCGTGTTCTTTTGTTGATGTCTTGTAATGCAGCTATTTTCTGCTCTACTGAAAGTGTGCTCCAGGTGACGACAAATGGAGAGGAACGTACTCTGTAACCGTGTTGTCTCTGCACATAAGGACCGGTGTGAATCTCAAGGGGTCTTAATGCGACGATTTCTTCTTGTGTTAAATTCTTGAGTGCGTCAGATACCTTAGAAAGCAATGGAATGTAGTATTTGCTAGAGATACAACGGCACTTTGTTTCGTCTTTCATCGGACTTCTTGGTCTGTAGTTCTGGAGCATTTTCTTTCTCACTAGACATTTGCAACGTTTACACATCGACCAGGAGAGATGTTTAATCCAGAATTTAACGTCTTCTGATTCTTCGGTATAGAGAATAGATGGAGAATCTTCTGTGAAGCGATCTCGATGACGATTGAAGAATGCCTCTCGCTTTTCTCTTTGCTGCTCCGATCTGCGGTGCTCACGACTAATGCGTTCTGAATTAATTGTCGTATGTTGCGAGATACAAGAAATCAACCGTTTTCTTCTTGTTCTCCAGAAGTTTAGAGATTTGGAACAAGTCCATTTAACTGGAGGCATTTTGCTGCAAATAGACCGAAGTTCTCTTGTGAAATTCAACCAATGTTTTATGAAGAGACTCTTTCACAGCGAACTTTCCGTAACATTTGTAACATTGAATAAGTGATATTCTGAATTATTAAAATGGGCTACTAGTTTATTGCTGTCTATGTAACGTTCGCCCATGTGTTCATATGTTGTGATAAGTCACAAATCACATGTCCATGCGAAGCAAAAAAAGAATTCTCAGAGATTCTATACTCTGTTACAAACTGTAGCTCCTGCACTTTCAGAGCTCAAAGATACAATTATTATAACTTATGACTTACCACAACATGGATTGTAACATATGTACTCACACTGAGAGAGTCGTACTAATCGTTCCTTTAATAGGCTGTCTAATGACTTTCCGACTCTAAAAAGAAAAAGTTTTACTCACCAGTGAGATAAAGTGCACTTGATATGCTTGTTTGCTCACAAACGATATGTAATGAAGAAATCTGCAAATTAAGAAACCAGGAAGACGTTATTGTTTAACACTCCACGTTTCCAAGAGGCATATAAACCAGAATAATGACCAAATCATATGATCATGGAGAATTAATATGTACGTACCTGTCTGAAGATGTGTCTTGATGCAGTATCCTTGAGAAAAATTCTCTTCTATGTATTCCAAAATCAACAGAATAATCTATGAATCAAAAAGAGTTTCAATGTTTTTATATCCATAAATACGTTGAAATCATTGTTCATATAAAGATATATTATGTTATAGTACTGAAAAATGCATTTCTACGCTTGAAAATGACATAAAACACGAATTTCTACAAGTATCTTAAGAATAAAATAAAAGAACACAGAGTTATTTCAACTATAAATTTGAGGTTTCAACTTTGCGCAAATATGAGTTTTTGTTGCTCAAACTAGAAATCTAATTCCTGATATGTCGGTCACATTATGTCGTAAAGTGCTCAAAATTGTACATGTCATAGTTAATACTACTCTCTATTGATTGACGAATTTTCTCTTAAACAGAATAAAAGCATCACTAGTTATACAAATCTTAAATTTGACATATGGACCTAAAAATGCAAAAAGAAAAGTGTCCTCAGAAAAAAGGTATGCAATGCGCTCATGAAATATAAAAGTGTAAAAACGTCAGATTTCAATAGAATACTCTGAAATTAACATATACTATAAAGCAAATGCCACTGTATATTCTAGTGCCAATTTGACACAAATTGGTTAAAATGCAGACGATATACATTGTTTCAAACATTCATAATCCACGCACGCATCGCATACCTTTTTTCATCATAGTATCTCAATGCAGTTGAATTTGAAAATAGTATATCTTCTTTGCATTATAACGATAAATTATGAAACTTCTTGATACAATGAAACACTGATAGCTCTACAATACGGTGAAATTTGAAAGGTATAGCTAGAAAGATAACAAAGTTATACATAGTTAAAAATGACCAAATTTGCGCACTAACAGCAAGTTTGATATATGATATTTCTTTTACTTTTCAACCATACATCTTGATATTCATATCGCATGTAATATATAAGAACAGGTGTAACATCACGAAATATCAGACATACAAACCAAAACAGACCAAAGTTGTAGACCCCTGAAAATCGAAAACTTCACGCAGACATAGTTCTTATAGATTTCATTCAAAAGTCTTGCATGTGCATTCTTGAGATGATTCTACATCTGTAAGGTGAAGTCAAAATTCGCTTTCAAAGACTTTTAAACATTTCGATTTTTTTAGAGGAAAACTATGAGTAACTTACAGAACGGACTAATTTGGACGCTATCAAAGAAAACAAGCTGAAATAACAGTATACCATTCCTTATATCGAGTATCAATAGTATACTAAGTTTCATGATAATCCAATGTGCTAAAAGAAGCAAATAAGAAATAGCACTAAAAAGTGTCTCAGAATAGTTATCATTATATAAGACTTTAATACGTCTTATATGAGGCCAGTGCATTCTTTAGCGTAGCAAGACTCTGGTAACACGCCTACCTACGCAAGTATTCCAATGAGGCTCACTAATAAGACTTTAATACGTCTTATATGAGGCCAGTGCATTCTTTAGCGTAGCGAGACCCTGGTAACACGCCTACCTACGCAAGTATTCTAATGAGGCTAACTGATGACCGTGGGCTTCTTTCATGATATTCAACTCACCCTCCCGCCCACCCGGCTATTGGGCTAAAGTGGCTTGTGTCCTCCCAGCGTTCTTCGCTTTGTTGCTTTTTTGTCCTTCGATGATGCGATGCGAAGAAGAATTTTCCAGTTTTTTTTTTCACTGATTTAAATTCTGTACAGTATAAGTCATAGGTAATGAAGACATGAATTGCTTTCAGTTTTGTTGAATGGGAGGAAAGCGTTCACATGGACGTTGGTTTTTCATTTTTTGATGTCGGCTCTTCCTATCATTACGAAGCATAATTGACGATTTTTTTCGAGTGAGTTGAATTGTGTATAGAATAACTGAGACGTAATGAAGAACTGAATTGTTTTTACTTTTCTTGAAATGTTTACATTGATATTTTCTATTCCTGTCAGTTGGTCTCTGTCGGTTTGTAACAAATTCGATTAGTAAGTGGATCTGTATGTCTTCTAAATGGCGTTCGTATTAGTAAAACTGGAACGAGTGTTGGTGTATTAGTAAGTTAGTATGTAAGTATACTTTTGGAAGACTGTTTTGCAATGACACTGTTATGTTCTGTTTATTAAGACTCGAGAAACTTCTGAAGTGTGGGCTGGTCTTTCCCTTTTGTTTTGTGCTGTTTGGCAGGGGTTTCTTTAGAGCTGGATTTGCTGCTTTTTGGAGATGTGGTGGTCACTTTTGATGCCGTCTTTGTGGGAGATTTGGCTCCTGGCTTGCTAGGCGTCTTCGGTTCCACGGTTTTCTTTGGTGTCTCTTTGTCCGCCATCGCTTCTTTTAGTTTTCTTTCTTCTTTTATGGTGTTCTGTTTGTGTAGCTTTTTCTTGTTTAGGAAAGCTGTTGTCGGGGATGGACTGTAATGTCTTCTTCCTCTTCATCATTTTCTTCCTGGCTGTTGTCCTGGTGCTCTTCATCTGATTCCTGAGCATCCCAAATAGCAGATGTGGATTGGGAAGAGGACCTCCGTGATGCCGGCTTTGCATGGACCAAGATTTCTTTCATCAGATAGCTCCGCATGTTCTTCCGTGTTGGAGACTTATTGAATTGTTGTACTGATTTCGTCTCCCTGCAGTTTTGCGCTAATTCGGTGGGATTCCACAGTAGAGTTTGGAGAGACATTATGCTCGAGCGAATTAAGAACATAGCCCCGCTAGCTGCGTAATAGTGTTTGATTCTCTGTTGAAACTTGGGGTCAGATTCCATGGTCTTCATGACTAATGACAGATTGGAGAGTGTAGCTGGTTGATTCATTTCCCGATCGTTATTGTTAAATCTTAACGCATCTTTCAGCGGGAGCAGCTTCTTTTTGATGTCTTGCACTGCAGAGGGCGAGAATACTTTGTTTCTTCTAACGTCGGCAAGTTGCTATTCATGCTGTCCGTGAAATCGGACATCGCATAATATGGCCGTGTAAACCATTGCACGTGAAGGACTTCAGTTTCTTTAGAATTTCGTGATCTGGGAGAACACCATGTGCTTTTCCATATGGTGCAAGGAGGTTTTTGGTGTGATGTTTTCCGTAGTCGACGCTTTCTTGTGACGACGGGTCCCAATGAGACAATGGTCTCTTGCGGGATGAAGACATGTCTGACATTATAATGTGTTACTTTGTGAGACATTTGTTTGCTTGATGTTTTTCTTCGCTGTGAAAGAGTCTCTGGATAGGATATTGTGCAAAATTGTCAATGAAAGATTCTTGATGCCAATAGTGTTTCTTCCTAACGGTTAATAATGTTGTAAAAAGTCAACAGGCAGCAGCTGATTGCTTTCCATTGCTGTTATGAAGGTAATGTCTTGCGCTTTTCAGATTCGTGACAACGCGACATATCCAGTGCCAGCCAGGACGAATGAGGAATCCATCCACAAGAGAAGTTTCTCTATGGTAGCGCCCTGTGACTTGCAGATGGTTAAGGCGTAGGACAGTGTAAAGGGGTACACTGTGCGTCTTTCTCCGTTCAGATCGGTTTCGGTGATTGGATGAGTAAAGACGACTTTGTTGTTTCTTAACTGTAAGAGTATAGTGTCCCTTTCTCCATTGAGTACGATAGCGTGCTGTCCGTTTACTACGCCCGCTCCTTTATCTCTATTCTTCGCGTCAGATAGAACATCAGATAGAACAGGGAACGATCACGTGGAAATTCGGGATGTTTACACCTCTATTCACTAATTGAGTTCTCAAATTGTCACGTCGCCATGGTGCCAATATACCAGCATATCTGCATAATTTGTAGACTATATATATTTGCATGTTATGTGTTAATTGTCATCACTGATGAAGACTCGAGTTTTTGTAGTCAAAACGTCTATTTTTACAAACAGAAAACGTTTTAGTTCTTAGCAGCTTTTACGTTTTTTATTCAAGCCAGTGTCAACTCCTTTCCAGTTTATAGTTATGAATCCTGGCTGCAATTTTACCATTTTTAGATGTGAAGTGAACTTAATATCCTTCTATGGTTCGAAAGGACAGGAAATGAATCAGTATTCTAGACACTGGTATTGGAGGTTCTAAAAGCGAAATCAAAACAAACTATGATTAAAAGCATATTTTACGAAGAAAGTTGAGTTGTAAAAGAAATAAGAAAGAAAGAGATGATGGAAAAGCAATAATCTCTTACCTAACAGAATACGATGCTCCAAGGAGATTCCAAAAGAACAACAAAACAGCTGGATTCTCTTGAGATCCCGAAAGCAATAAATGACACTAAAGGGAAAAAGAGGCTTCACTTTTGGCGCTGTCATGGCACCGTCAGTACATTGTGTATCAATTCTGCACTGGAGAGCTCCTAATAGTGTTGTAATGTATGCCCGGATATTACAGGCAAAATCTTCTGCGGTATATTGAAGTGACAATGTTGTACCCTGTTGTTTCTTTGAAATAGGTGGGATGGGTTTCCTTGGATAAGACTGTGCTGTCTGCCGCTTGAAGGTCGCTGACAGTGAAGGCATCGGTACTGTTGGTCCATGGAATAGATGCGCTGATTAAGTCGGCACGGATTCGAGCGATATTGTTCAGCCATACCAGCATATGGATGTGCACTGTTCCTCTTTTCTGGAACTCTAAGCAGTAGAACATGGTTTTCACATTAGCTTGTTTCGGATTCTCTTTGTTGCTAAATAGGTGAGTTCTCCACCGGTTCGTGTTGGTGCCGCAAAGGAATCCGCGAAAGATCTGCTCCAAAATGTGCACAATGTGGAGCGTTTCCGGAATTGGCAGTTGTGTGGGGCCTTTTGCAGTTACCTCGTAGCTGTTGTAGCCAGGGCGGTAATGGGAACGTCCACTCGAACGGGCTGATGGTCACAAAGAAAGATGGATAACTGTATTGTCTCAGGGTGTCTATCAATGAACGATGTTGCCATTTCCAGAATTCTGTTGAAAAGGTTTTGTCTTATAAAGCAGTGGCTGGCGAACATGTAGAAGATTTGGCAGAATAATAGCTCCTGTGATGGTTTTAAAGAGCCATCTGTCGTACTGATAGTGAAGGAGTTGATATGTGCAGAAGTCTGCCACTGAACTCCTTACTTTTACCATGAAAGACTCTTTGCTACTAAGCCGACTCTGTTTGCCACTCAAGTGTGACTCACACATGTACAGTAGTATAGGTGTGGCCACAATGCACACTCAATGCCAATAAAGATGGGATTTGAATAAATCTTGAATGCATAGGGAGCGCGGACAGCTGCTGTTTTTGGTTTAGGAAGGCTGTGTTGGGGGATGGCTGGTTTTGTGCTGCAAGCAGCAATGACTCACCAGAGGATTCTTGCGACTTTTGTTTTTGTACTGCAGAAGCAATGGTAGCGAAAGGATCGTCGTTGATTGTGGTCTCTTTGGATGTACTGTTAGTTAGTACTGCACTAACACTAACTGTAATAAAACTGCTCAAAACTTTATTTCTGTTCTGCGATGAGAACCGCTTATTTTGCCTAAGTGGGCCTGGTCACAGAAGTCGCACTGTAACCTAATCCCTTCAATATTAATCAATGTACAACATTGTAACTTATGATAGCTTAATGTTCTTTAATTTAAACTGCCTGCAAAGTTGAATCAAATTAATATCTTTTCATAACTTCCTTTTTTTCTTGCTAGCAACTCCTTTGCAAGAAGCATAATCAAATCATTTTTTTCTTTAGACTTAATGCTTTTTAATTTAAACTCCCTGCAAAGGGGCATCAGATGATGATCTTTTTTCACTTCTTTAGTATACCCTTTGCCAAAGTAAACAAGGATGATAGTCTCTGCTGTTGACAGTGGCACAGAGTCAGCACCTCCTGCAATTAAGCCTTCTCTCAACAAAAGGAAATGCATTATTCTGTGTTGTGTGAGTGCATTAATTTATTTATTTATAACGAGCCTTTTTCCCAAGATTCAAAGGCACAAATTACATATGCAATGGAGGGAGGAGCGTGGGCGGTGGAAATTTCATTTGGATGGTGATTGAAGTTTATCTCATAAAAATCCTTGTAATCATGTTGTCATTAAGTTGCTCACCAGGTAGCTCTGCTGGCTCTTCATGAAGTTCTGAATCAGATGAAGAGTTGTCATGATCACTGTTGCGGGATGAAGACTTGTCATGATCACTGTTGCATTCTTCATTGCATGAAATTTCATCAGTTGAGCTCTTTTTCTTTGAAACCCAAAAAGCTTCCATGATTAGCTTGAAGGCAATTACTGTTTTATATATCATTCTTGGGCATTTTTTAGTTTTAATTACTTTATACTTAATTTCTGTGAATATTGCATTTTGCCCCTCCTCCTCTCCATGGTAGCCAATCATGGCGCAGAATTCACTTCATTTTGCCCATAGTCAATACAGTGAAGCCATTTAGGGCTTTACTGAATTGGAAATTGTGGAATATTCACATGAAAGATGTACAATACCACATACTTCATAATTGTACCTCTCTTTGACCATTCGTCTCCTTTCATCTAGTATTGCACGGAGATGACGTCTGAGTTCATCTACAATAAGAAATACTTCACATCAGTGCTTAACTGAGGAATTGGACGTGAGAACCTGGAGATGTGTCTTGCCTTCGTCTTAGAGAGAATTGTTTGACCTAGTCTCTTACATGTTGTTTTAAGTAGTGTTATATTTAATTTATTTACTTCACAGACAGTTCACAGTTTAATTCACCATATATTAATAATAATAATAATAATAATAATAATAATATTTATAGTGGCAAATATAATATACTAAAATAATATACTTACCTTGCCTGGTGCATTTCTCATGTTTTTTGGGGGGACTTTTGCCATAACTTAAAAACAAAACTGACATACACACAACATATGCATTATCATAACTTATCCTTACCTTCATCATACCCTAAATCGGGATTTATGAGCTCCCTGCAATCATCCACCAACTCTTCCATTTTTCGTTTGGCCTCTGTAATCACAGAGTAATCATCTTTATCATGCCAGTGGCCGAGTCACAGACGTATATGGTGTTAAGCATGACGTTGGCTGACTAAAAGAAGCTTTGGCGCCATCACTCTGTCCATCAAGCCCAGAACCAGACATCACCTTGACAGCGGTAGAGTTTCCATCTACGACATCTAGTGAGAAGAACTTAACCTGTCTTGCTGATACGTCAGTAAAAGCAATCTGATGTGAAGGCATGATAGCCAAGCCATGTGCCTTAGAGCATTCAGGGGTTCCATTCTTCAATATTAATTTGGGAGAAGTAGGAGTTTGAAGGAAGCGTTGTTGATCTCTGTCATACTCATGGCAAAGGATGCCGCCTGAAACAGGATCAGATGGTGATATGTACACATGATTATCCGAAGGAGCAATTCCATAGGTCTGGCTTGGGCAATCCACTTTGCTTAGTAAAGATGCTGTAATAGTAATGCCATTACTTTCAACATTAATCTGAAATATGGCATGTGAGACTTCATCAGCTACAAAAAGGACATGATCTCTGTTGAACTCCAGTGCTGTTGGCCTCTTTATTGAACACGCAGATGTATTTTGCACAAGGATTGGTACTGCTGTTACTTGGCTTTGCCTATCAACCTTCTGGCCACTTGGGGTATTTGATTCTAACCACCTCTTCAATTTATCCTGAACGTCTGTTTTTCGAAGTTTCTTGTCACTGTTTCGGTACAGTTTCAGCTTCTCTAATGCTCTGTTTAGCTGAGATACATTCATTTTACTTGGATTGTAGATCAAACTATTGTCAAGATCAACGCAAGATAATCTTTCAGCTCCATACTCTGCGATGTAGACACTACCATCTTTATAAGCAATGTCAAGTGGGCTACTTAAGGAACCACAGATTTCATTTACATCAACAGGATAGTGCAAACGAGAAGAAAAAAGTTTCCCTTTTCCAGTATCAGCAATGTAGATACTGCTGTAGGGTCCCAGACATAATGCTGTTGGACTTTGAAGGATGCCCCTCTTGTTCCCTTCATAGATTCGAAACATCTCAGGGATGATATATATATATATAATATTCATTTGTATAGCGCAAATTCTATATAGATATTCAAATGCGCTTCACAATCAATCAGACCCACCCCACCCATGAACAAGTACTGACACTGAGGGTGGTCACAGCCAGGGTTTGTTACGTCCTCAGTGGTTCTTTTACGTCCCCATGGGAGACGGGACCGCCATTTCTACGTGGTCATCCGAGCCACGTGAAGGTCTAACCATTTGCCGATGTCATAGCAAAGGCAGCACCTTCATCCTCAGTTATTTTAAGACCCTGAGTGTTGGTCCGGCCGGGGTTCGAACCCGAGACCTCCCGCTCTGCAGACCGGTGCTCTATCAACTGAGCTAACCAGGTTTGGTTACAAATGTATCCTTGTCCTTTATCGCATTTCTTACGACTTCACTTGAGATCTCCAGCATTGAATCAACATCCATTCTATCTCGGTTACTGCACGCTGCCAGAGTGAGATGACCACGTAAATGTTCTGCTATGGTTGGGTCATTTCTGAGCGTGCGAAGTTGTACACGATTAATTCTACAGCCATTCACTATGAGAAACCAGTTACTGAACTGGCGAGATATGCGTTTGCCAACATGAACAGGGTCGGGGAGACAGTCAGTTAACTTTAAATGTGGATCGATACTGTTGTTGGATTTTCGTTCCTCGAACATGGTTTGTGCTCCACCATTGCGACTCTCTGAATCCATAGAGAACATGAGTGTGACTGCTTTAATGCACTTCTCATTTGTGGATAAGCACTGAGAACAAGCTCTCAATGTAGGTTCGATAAACGCATGTCCTTTCACGATACAGGTAGAGCAAAGAGCACCTTGCCATGTACAATCTCTACAGTATAATGTGCAATCTTGTCTTTCAAGCAAAACTCCATTTCTTTGTGGTGCATTCCCTGTCTTCATATGGCCCAAGCACACTTGACTGACAATTGCTTTCTTCTCAATCGTCTCACAGGTTGCAGTGGAACTAGGGGATCCAGTAATGTAGTCAACCCCAACAGGTAAATTCATCTTTCCATCTAATGTGGTAGCGCAATAGCACTCAGCCTCTTTGATGAAGATTCCCTTCAGCTTTTCGGGATCTGGATTGGGGTTCTGTTTTACGTACTTGTAATCGATTTTCTCTGTGGTCCCAATAATTAGCCCTTGTCTCGAATCAACTTGCATCCCAGGTTTGAGAGCCATGCCATCCTTTTGCAGAGCTACAGGTATAATCTTGACAGTTTCATTATCCATCAGAGGAGCTATGCCAGACTGCTCTTCCTTTGCAAGCTCTCGAAAACTCTGTAGCAGGTTCATGTGGATCCCACTGTCAGTGGTATAACCAGTAGAGTTCTTCTTTCTTGTCGTCTTCCCTGGCAAGGCCCAATTCCACGAAGACCAATCAAACGTCTTCACTCCGCCGTTCCCTGTGCCTAAGAATCCAGGCCCTCGTAAAAGGTTAATTGTCTTTTCATGGCCGTGGTATTCCAATGACTCCACAAATTCAATAACTTCTTTGTCCCACTGGAAACAAAGTTCTGGTTTACCGATGTTTGTCACAAAAGTGAGAGCATTCTTCAAGTATGTAAAAAATGCTTTCCCGTTTCAGAATGTCATCGTCAAGAACTTGTTGAAGCTTTTTGCAAACTGGATCCCAGTATATTAACTTGCAACGACTAAGGTAAAAAAATATATAAGATATCGTCGTAAGATCGTGGGCAAAAGCAAGTGACCATCTTAATTAACTATTTTTGCTTACTGTCCTTGAACGGCAACAAAGGTAATTTATTTTCATGGCCAGCTTAACAGATGCAAAAAACGTATTAAGCCTTTAACACAATCCCCAATCATTTTCTCTTCTCATTCTTGTAGCAGTGTCAATAGTTAGTCAATTAACATAAGTTCATCATGAAACACAATTACAAAGTGGTTTACCTGTAACCTTGACGGACATCATCAGCCAATGGATTTCTTAGGAAGTCATCTGAGTCCCGTGAATTATCCGAGCTATTACTGTCATCGTCGCTGCCTGAAGTACCATGTATGCTTTCTTGGTCATCATCAGACTGTTCATACAATTCTACCTTACTTGCCGAAACACTAGCCGTAAGAATTTCTTTCCCTTCTTCCTCCAATGATAAATCTGAAACTCCTTCAACATCTATACCTCCCTCTTCAACATCCATACTTTCCATTCTATTAAAACAAAGTTTTTTAACAATTATGACTAGTCTAGAAAAGTACTAATATATTTGTTTTCTTGTTGTTTTATTTGTCTCAAACATTTTATTGCATTTTCTATGCATCTGGTTTAATAACATTGACAATTTAAGCTAAGTAACGGTATCCATTCAGATATAGTTGTGTCATTGCATTGAAAAAGCAAAGTATCCTGGCATGGTACATACCCACAATCAATGCAAGAAATAACGTGAACATTTTCACAGTGTCCAAGATCTATGTTGCTCTTACATGTTGCTTTCATCGCAGTCGATTCCATCACTTGCCAGTGAATCGACCAAGTCTGCATCGTCATCATGAGCACCTGTGGTGTTGTCCGGGTTGCCTTCAAAAGCTGGAACAGCTGTTGTTTGTTTCAGAAACAATTTCATACTCTCTTTCATGCTCTTAATCTCGGCATCTTTTCCTTGCTTCGTATGTGATAAACGGCACGATTTAAGATGATCTGAACAAAACAATAAAACCAATGATAAAAATAAAAAAATGTATTAAAATAAACCTAACTATTGTCGCTTCTACCTACTGAAGATCACTCGGAAACTTGTTTTTACACAGGGAGCCCAAAAATATAAGGATTTGTATGGGATTTTATCGTGAGTTTGATAAAATATTAAAATTATAAACTAGAAGTTTCAATATGAAAGTGAGTGCTGGCAAGGGGAAAGCTGTCAATTTGACAGAGCAGAAGTACAGGAAGTATGCAGAGAATAAGGTTAGTTGAAGAGAACTGAGCAGTGTGAAGGGTGTGAAAGGTTTAATTGAAGATAAGTCAAAGAGCAACATCAATATTTGGAAACAATAAACAGTTAATATCAATATTGATCAAACTAGTAGAATGCATCTGACAACAGAATCGAAACATATTATATTAAACTTTGCTGCTGTTGGAGGAGTTGAAAGGTGAGGGATTTTCAGTTCAAATTCAGACAGAGAAAGGAAATCTCGAATTTGATCATTTGACATTGTTTGGCAGAGAATGACAAAAAAATGTACCAAAATGTGTAACGCACGTGCATAGTGACCATAGTCGTTGTCTTCCTAATTAAACACATTGGTTTTTTTTTTTTCGCGTTCTCGTTACCATCTCCGTAAAGCTCGGGTAAATTAATTTACCTAGGTAAAAGTGCTTCGTGTAACCGCGGCTATTCTCGGCTTTATAGAAGGAATTTGAAGTTGAAACAAGACAAAAGTAGTCCCGCCAACTTTTTGAACAACCGGGCGGGCGGCTCTAATGTTGACAAGGCGTTCCCTGGGTACTCGTGCAAATCCAGTTTTGCAACGGTTGTTTTGCTTGTGTCCCTCCCCGACGAGAGGGTTTTGAACCAAACATCCTGGCTGCTAGGCCAGCAAGCCAACAGGCGCCCGTAACCCGCCTATAGCATGCTTTTATGTCGGACCATCCAATGGAACAGAAAGCATTGAATTTTCTGGTTGTATTTATCGTCTTTATGAGGCAATGACTGTGGTTTTGGAGCTAAATGTGAGATGCATAGAAAGGAACGGACTCGCTCTTTACTCGAGCGAAGTTTTGGAGCAATTGGAATTGGTTGAAGGTAATTTGTCGCTTTTCGTTGGAGTGACTTGGAATTGCAAGTTCTCCCTTTACTTCTTTTTGGTGAAGTCAAACCAGAAATACTAAACTCACTAAAATGCCGTTTGAAAGCTATAAAGCCGCCAAGAAACAACAGACACATTATTTGATGAGGTATGAACACTTTAATGGCTGTTTATTTATAATTTTAATATTTTGTCAAACTCACGATAAAATCCCATACAAATCCTTATATTTTTGTCGTTGAGGATTCCTGTGGTGAGCCTGGACTCCCTGTGGTTTCAAGAGTTACAAACACTACAACGCTTTCCATCCTTGTGGTTTTTGCTTTTGAGGAATAATTTGCAAGGAAGAAACATTGCCTAGTGTAAAACCACCGATAAAGCTTCCTATTTTAAAAAGGACACTGACTTATAAACGGTAGCTCACAAAAAATTATATCTTAAACTTATGTTTACTGTAGTTTGTCAGACATCTCAGCTTATTAAGAGTTACATTTTCTTTGCACACGCATTGCAGGACACGTTCGTTCACAACAGTTACTCCTGGGTACTTTCTCTCTACACCTGTAAAAATTAGACACAGACAGATCAGTTTATAGATAAAACGCATGTAAAATCTGCAAAAAAACGACTGATGAAGTTGAAAACTGCAAATAAGTTGTCTTTTTTTTCATTACTTGTGGCGCTTTGTGGTTGAATATGTATTAACAATAAAAACATCCAGAATGGAGAACGGTTTAATTTTACTTGACTATAATCAATTACGAAGGGAGGTTAGGTCTGCATATATCTGAAAAAGGTCAAAAAGTGTAAATTAATTGCTAGCAAAACTGTGTTTATGTAGATGTTATAACTGCGCTAACTGGACCCTATTAGTGTTACACATGCTTTTGGAAAAAAATTACCTGCTTTGAACTTTTCTAGTTTTTTACTCTGGTGAGTAGAACGCTCAAACTCAATTCCTGCTTTCAGTGCCGCCCAAAGATTGTTGTCATCTTCCTTTTTACCCAGATTTGGTCTCCCACCACCTCATCGTGTTTGCACTTTGCACCAAATTTTATTGCTTCATTGACAGTGACACAGCAAACTTCAACTACTTTCACTGAAAATTAAGTGACCAAACATTTTTAAATTCAAACCTTGAAGGATTTAAGTGATTTCCGAAAGGAGGACAAAGCTTCGCTAGCAGCTGCTTTGTTAACTTTGATGAACTGACTGGCGCCTCTGTCTTATTAAATAATTCACCCAAAACATTACGCTTGGAAAGAAGATCAATATAATTTTTAATTTTATGATGTTTGTTTTTCTTTAATGCCTGGGAAAACTATGCGAAAAAACGCATAATAATTCACACAATCGTAAACTAAATCTTAACCGTGAACACTTCAAATTGGTGCAAATTATTTTTATTTAGACTATTCAATTAAAGACGAATCATTAAAAATTGCCCTTCAAAACACTATTAACGAGATTAAATGTTATGAAATATGAGTGTTGCGTGATCGTGTGATGGCGTGAGTTTTTCTTTTTTATATCCATTATTAATAGATACCATCGTTTGTCAGATTATACTGATAGAGGATCAAACATTATATCAGTAACATAAACGCAATAGAGAACTTGTTCACAGATATGGTTTTTAAACTAAAGCCTGGTTTCCATATAATCGCAACGATCGCAGCGATCGTCGATCATAAGGATCGCTGCGATTCTGACAAATGATGCACAAATGCTATTCATTAGAAAAACCGCGAAGAAGACTCTTAACATGCAAAATAATTCAAAACGTGTTATGACGCAGTTGAAATTCACCAACCATGACGTAATGCCATACACATTGGTAAACGAACGTAGAAGCAACTGTCAAATGAAATTCATGTAGAATGTTCTCCTGATTCTTACATACCTGTTCACAAGGAAAAACACGTTACACACGTTCTCCAAAATAATGAAAATCGAGAAAAACTACGGATTACAACACGAACGTTTCACTTCTACTAAAGTGTCTACCAAGCCCTGGGTCACCTGTGACTCCCAGATGTAGGTCCGCAAATGCGCGTAATTATCAAATATTCAAAATGGCGCCTAGTCTCATCAATTATTCAAAATGGCGACCATATGAGCAATAAAGGCGTAAATTTTCGAAAATTAATTGCCTTCGGTCATAGCAGTACAGTGCATTAGATGTATGCTGTGATTCAAGGTAGTACATTTGACTCTCCGATGAGATACAATATTTCTTGTCTGTTAAAAGCTTTATCGGGAACTTTTATTGTTCGTAAACCCATGGAAATAGCGGAATAGTTAGAATGCTCGAAATCACATTTTTATATGGAAAACTCTTTGGAACAACTCAAAATTCAGTTTAGGAAAAAAGGTAAACTTCGGGTTTTGTAGCTGCAAAATTGTGTTTTTATACGATTTTGAGAGCCTATATCTGCTCAAAAATAAGTCGACAACATTCGAAAACAACAGAAATCATATTGTAGCATCCTAAATAACAACGATGCCAACTATCTCCGAAGTGCAATAAAACAATCCTAAGTTATTTCAATTAGAAATTTGACATTTCGACTTTGTGAAAATAGGTGTTCTTACATGTCTCAACGCAACTTAAAGCTGCCATATCCCATTCATATTGGAAGCATAAATAGTGAAACTTTGACACGTTAGACTACGTGCAGATGCGTACACGTCCACCAATTTGCTGCCCAACAGAACAAAATCATTCCGAGTTATTTCTATCCGAAACTCCAGGTTTCGACTTCCGAAGTGCAAAGAAAAAGTGCTCAGAAAAAAGGTACGTAATGCGTTCATGAAATCTAAAGACATAAAAACTACAGATTTCAACCAATTAGGCCAAAACTAATTCCAGATATACATGATAGAATACTTGATTTACTGGTGGAGATTTCATAGCAATCCATTCAAATCTCTATGTTCTTCATTAGTTAAAAGGTTTACTGTTCATCAACGCATCGCGTACCTCATTTTCCTTATATCACTTTAACGTAACCTGCGTCACTACAAGTACATAACATGAAATCTCGTTTAGATTACAATGAGAAATACTGAAACTTTGTCACAAAAGACAACTATGAAATCTCTCTATCCTCATGAATTATCTGCCGAATGCAATAAAGTTACTTTGACTTATTAGTCTTACAAATTCGGCTTCTCGACGTGTTAATAGCAGGAACACCCGTTTCTACATGTCTCACTGAAACTTCAAGAGATCATATCTCATAATATATATTTATTTTGGAACATGCCATATATTAAACTGAATGGCGACTGGAACAAAAAAAATTCATACGTCTGCATTTTTGTGTGCGCAGGAAAACTATTTGCTAACCCTTTGATCTTGCCATTCGTTAAAGTAATGATAGGACGAGAAGTCTGAGACACCTCATCATCGTAACCTGAAGGAATTTCAAATGAGGATTAAATCGGAAAGCGCTTGAAAAGTACATAGCACGTGGAATGACCATTCTCTTCAACAACGTAACAATGTAACAATTATATGTTTAAGAAGTTTGTGTTTCACGCGCAAGGCGTTACAATCAAACTTATCTGCGTATTCTTACCTCTTTTAGCCATTGTGACAAAATGGAAATTTAGATCTTGGTATGCAAAGTTAGTAGCGCCGAAAATATACCACGAATGTCAATTCCAAAGGCTCAACTGGACAGATGAAAATAATCTCTCGCGGTAAAATTTCCGAGTGTTGTTTACTTTCCATCTCTTAATCCTGATTGGCTGTTTTGTAGTGGAAAGTGACAACCTCCGTGAATCTCGTGTGATGATTGGGTAGAAATTGACATGTTTCGCGGCAATATGATCTTTCGCGGCATGGTAGCTGGGTTTGTGTCTGGCCGTAGTATCCCACACCAAAAATACAGTACTGCAGGCAAATAACGATGGACATCGAACATTCATCGCCAGAATTGGCCGTGAAATCGATTTTGGACTCTGTCATTCCTGCCGAGTGAGTATATTCACCATTTTCTAAACAAGTACTTATGCCAAAACTGGCATACTCCCGGACTGCTTATGTATTTAAAATATTTGTGGTAAACAAAATTTTCATTCAAAATTTTCATTCAAAAAAACGACAGATGTTCCCAAAAAGTTGTCTTCTAGAGGGAAAGATAACTTACTTTTGGTTAGTAATGGAAGAGACAGATCATCTTGCCTTTCCAAACGGAGAAAAACTTTGTTTAAAAAGGGGTATACTTTACACAAGAGAACTGGTGCTGATGTGCTACTGATGTGTGACAGATGCAACTTCAATGTTGTTGTGGCAATTCTTATGGCAGCAGTTAAACCTCACCGACAATGGAATGCATGATATCTCACTTTGGTGAATTGCGAATTAACATGTAATTTACGACTCATTGCAACATCTGAAGAGTCATTTCTTTACCATAGATAGGGCAAAACGAACTACTAGCCCATTTTTATGAATAGTCTGTAGTGGATACTATGAATGCTGTTGATGCTTCGTTTTGAAAGAGTCTGTTGGTGCATTTTTACTTGTTTCATAAGCGACCTACGGTCTATTTGCAGTAAAATGCCTGCAATGGAATTGACGGATTCAGCAGATGTTAAATTCTGGGTGCAGCATTTGTCATGGACTGTCTGCAAACGCTGCAAATCTTTGGTAAAGAACATGCTACAGAATTATCGAGCCAGAAATATGGTCAAAGAAGAAATGAAGTGTCGCTGTGCTTCTAGCAGATGCATTGTACCTTTGCTGTCTGCTGTCCCTCAAGCATTGCTGCATTTGACACAGGAAGAGATGGACAGCACGGCTACCTCATACGATCGTCTCCTTTTCATGTTACCTGGAGCAATATTTCAGTAGAACAAAAAATAGAAGCCCTGGATGACCATCACAAGAGACGACGGACTGCAGCGGCATTTGAGATGCTCATGTCCAATGAAGATTCCAGTTATGCAAAATTCGTCCTCATGAGATCAACAGCTGTCCGGCCTCCCTACTCATTCGAAATTTATTCCAATCCACATTTCACAGGAATTGAGTGTGCGCTGTGGTCACATCTATACCACTCCACCGTCATGTGTGAGTCCTAGTTGACTGGGAAGGAGAGTCGTTTGAGCAGTAAGGAATCTTTCATGGTCAAAGTAAGAAGCTCAGTGGCAGACTTCTGTTCCAGCTACGAATTGCTTCATTACCAGTACGACAGATGGCTGTTGAAAATGATAACCGGAGCCAATACAGCAAAATCTACTGCCCTTCAAGATAAGACCTTCTCAACAAAGTTTTGGAAATGGCAGCATCGGTCACTTGTTTAGACGCAGTCAGGCAGAATGGTTATCCATCCTTTTTTGTAACCATCAGCCCATTGGAATGGACTTTTCCATTCCCTCCATGGTTAGAACAACTACGAGACGTGACTGCAAATGGACCAACTCAGCTGCCGATCGCGGAAACTTTGCATATTGCACACATTTTGGAACAGATTGTGCGTGGATTCCTTTGCGGGACCAATAGCAACTGCTGGAGAAACCACTTATTCACCAACAAGGAGGCGCCTAAAGAACCCAATGTCAAGACAATGTTCTACCATTTGGAGTTTCAGAAGAGAGGTACAGTACACATCCACATCCTAGTATGGTTGAAGGACATAACGCAGGTACGTTCCAACTTAATCAGTGCATCTGTCCCCTGGAACAACTCCGCCGATGCATTCACCATGAGCGATCTTCAAGCCGCAGATAGTACCGTGTTATCGATAGAACCGCACCCTACCCATTTGAAGGAAACTCCAAACGGTACAACATTGTCACTGCAATACACTCCAGAAGATTTTGCCTCCAACATCAGAGCATACATCACCATACTCCTAGGAGCTCTGCAATGCAGAATTGATGTCCAGTGCACCGATGGAAAAGCAATGATTCTATCTTACGTTTCGTCATATGTTTCCAAGTGTTAACGGACAAGCAACGATTGTTAATGGGGAAAGAGATGCTGTACTATTACAATTAGCTAACAACAACCTGGTATTCACCCATCCAATTTCTGAGATCAACTGTAACGGCGAAAGATGCACAATGTATCCCTTCATGCCTTCTTATCAGTCCAGGAGTATGCCAGTTTTGGCAGAAGCGGTGATGTCACGATTCTATTGTTCCGCTAAAAATGCGAAAAAATCGGAAAAAATAATCGTGAGAAAAAGAGGTTTTTTTCCGAAAGCTGTCCCAGGACCCTCCGTTCAATACCCGGGACTTCCAAGCAATCCAAGTTGAAGAAGGATGATTCTTGTATCTTCAAGGGAAGTTTCGTGGGATAGTTTGAAAGTTTTGTGGTAAAATAGTGAGAGTTTTAAACGGCCTTCGAAGATGCCGCCGCCATCTTGACGGGCATTGATTGTAAGTACATGTCTTTATGTTTAGTTTTCAGTATGTTGCCGAATTTTTTCGAAATCAAGACTAATTTTCCTTAAAACTACAACATGTAAGTGATGTGCAGGCAAAGTTTCATAGATGGCAACAACCTAGTAAAAATGGCAACCACACATTGAAATTTGCCAACGGATGAAAAGTGTTATTGTAAAGTTGGTAATGACTTTTTCGGCCTCTGTAATTGTAGGTATAATGTATCGCGTTTGTTTCTAGTTTTGTTCATTGGCAATGTATTCATGACTCTCAGCTCGAAATAACTTAACTGATCCAAATAATGTTTTTAACAGTGTGAGTAGACTAAATATAATGTATCAATTTTACTTTGTTCTGATTAGGATGTCCGTCCAAAATATGGACAAGCATTTGGACATTTTAAAAACTTGTTGTGTCTGTGCCAAAAAGTTAGTGAAGGGAGCAAGGAAGACAAAAGCTCAACATCTTCAGGAACAAATATTTGTGCTCTGGGGCCAGAATGTTACAATACGCGGAATAACGATACCATCAAGCTACCCAGAATTAAGTTTAATTGGGGAAAACACCGTTCCCATTATCACTGTTACAGAGATTTTAACGAGTTAGATAGAACCATAAAATCAGCAAGTCTTTCAATTTTTAAGAAGCATCTTTTTTCTGCTTTCTATAATTAATTTTTTTTTAATGTTAATTCTTAATCTTTGTGTATTTTGTACATATTTTAATATCTTGATTTTAGTTTAAATTTTTAAAATTTTTATATTTTAATTGTATCTTGTAATAATGATTTATATTTAGGACCTCTATGAAAACCACAGTTTGTGATGGAGTTTCCTAATAAAAGATTGTTATTATTATTATTACTTTAGATTCACCTGATGTGCACCCCCAATTCGTGTGCAATTGTTGTCGGGCAGCCTGCTCAAATACTCGCTACAAAACTGGGGACCTTCAAGTCAGAAATATTGAGTTTTGGGTCCCCCATGATGTTGAATGTGAAGTGTGCAGCTCATTCCCAAAGAAATGTTTACCAGGTAGAAAGAAGAAAAGGCCTGCAACCAGGTCCACATCGTCAAGTCATCAGGGACATTACAACGGAAGCAGCACAGAGACTGCTTCTGAATGTGAACAAGAAGATCACTGTGTTGTTTACTCTGTGTTCATGGATAACTTGAGACAGTCATTAGAAAGAATTCCTGGATCTGCAAGAAAAGCCATCTTAAATGAACTTTGTGAAATAGAGGACAACATAGACACTGAGGGTGCTGTGAGATATAGCCAGGCACTGCCAATCAGTGAGCAAATTATTGTAGTCACATCTCTTTTAAATGGCAGCAATAAGGAAGATCTTGTCAAGGGTCCTTTTGTCTCTTCCAGTGGATTCTCTGCAAGTTTTGGCCTACAATAAGCTTCGTAGTCAAATAAAGGATGTTTTACAAGATGCACAGTCTTTCTCTCAAACTTACAAAAGCATTGAGATCATCAAAAACATTGACAGAGAGGCCTGGCTTCAGCGACGTAACAAAGTGCTTACATCAGTGGTTGATGGCATTTCTGATGGTAAAATATCTCATTTTCAGAAATGTGTGGACGTTGAGCATCTGTATTCGCTGGCATATAACGATCAATTTGTTCTACCATTCAGCTTTTTAGTAAACCTTATTGCGACTATTGCAATATAAGATTGAAGGTCTCGGTTCAAGTCACTTTATTCAGTCAAGAGATCGATACTACGCTCGCGCGTAATTGTCACGTCATAACAGTAATTACAATTATAGATTTACGACACTCTCCCGGGCCGACAATAATTACAGTGTTACACCCAGCGTTAAACAATAAGTACGGTTAATTAGTATTTCATTAAATTATTGTAATTGTTCTTTTATTTTCTGCATGGCCTGCTGAGCAGCACGTCGAGTGGGGCGGCTCTGTGTTTCAGATTTCTTTTCTTCTTCTTGCTTAGTATCATCGACGCTATCGCAGTCATCACGCACTTCAATGGGGTAGAGTTTCTCTATTGGTCTTGTCAGTTCTTTTCCAGAACTTATTTTTACCTTCGTGGATCTGATCAATCCATCTCTACCCGAAAGTAGTTCTGTGACGATCCCCATCTTCCACTGACTCCTTGGGGTGGTGTCGTGGATCAGTACAACATCTCCCTTAGCTATGATTTCATGGGATGATCTTTGATTCTTGCGAGAGTGTTCACGCAGACTGGTTAGGTATTCTTGTTGCCAGCGAGTCCAAAAGTGGCAGACTATTTTCTCGTTGTATCTAGCTCTCTTGCTTAAATCTTTGGCGGAAATCTCAGACGGAATGTAGTCGGGATCGTTTTCCTTGTCTTTGTCAGTTTCATTCTCTGGAAGAGAGAGAAGGCGACGAGCACATAGAAAGTGTGATGGGGTAAGAGGAGTGTTATCCCTTATATCAACATAAGGGTACGTCAAGGGACGACTGTTCAGGACCGCCTCTACTTCAGTCAGTAAAGTGTACATCTCGATCAGATTTAACGATGCATTTCCGATGGTCTTCTTAAGGCATCTCTTCGTCATTCCAATTAATCTCTCGTAGAAACCTCCCCACCAGGGTGCTCTCTCGGCGATAAATTTCCAGGTTATTCCGTTGTTTGCGAAGTATTGCTGAGCAGAGGAAGTTTTAAGTATGTTATTGCTCAGTGTTTCTAACTCTTGGGCCCCTGCCTTAAATGTCTTTGCGTTGTCTGAGATTATGATTTGTGGGACCCCTCGTCTACTTATAAAGCGCCTAAATGCTCTAAGGAATGCCTCAGTTGTTTGGTCCTCCACCACTTCTAGATGTAAGGCTCTGACCGCCGCACATGTAAATAAGCATATATATACCTTGTGTGAGGTTGGTTGTCCTTGACTACGGACGTAAAGGGGCCCTGCATAATCGATTCCGGTGAACTGGAAAACTTGGCATTTCGTTATTCTTTCTATAGGTAAAGGTGGTGTAGGAATTGAACGGAATGGAGGTCCCTCATGCTTTCTGCATCTAGTGCATTTGGAGATTATTCTTTTTACAAGTTGTCTACCTTGGGGAATCCAGTATGTTTGTCTTAGTTGAGTAAGCGTTTCACGTACACCGTTGTGCATCACCTTTTCGTGCATGCTTCTGACAATGAGTGTGGTCAAGAAGCTTTCTTTTGGTAATAGAATTGGAAATTTTGTGTCTTGAGGAAGTTCGGTATATTGGAGTCTTCCGTGACAACGGATAAGGTTGGCGTTGTCAAGATATAGATATAACTGATATACTAGGCTTGGTTGCTTTGTTTTGGGCTTATTCTGCAAATACATCTTTTCTTCCGGGTAAAATTTATCTTGTGTTGTTGTCAATAACAGGTTTTTTGCTTCTGTCATTGTTTCTGCTGTGATATTGAGATCTACTGCTTTCTTATTCCACTTTCTTGTGCAGACAATGATGAGGGCTACTGCCCTAACTGCCCGATTAAAGGTGCTGTAACTCGCGAGATCAATAAGGTTCAATATGCTGGGAAGTTCTTGAGTTTTAGTTGAGATTTTCATCTGGGAGATTTCTTTTTCTTCATCAACAGGAGTTATTAAATACTTTGGGTCCGTTGGCCACTTTTCTTCAGGTTCTTTGAGCCATGGGGGTCCTTCAAACCATAGCTTTTGGTTGTTGTTGAATGCTTTAGTATCAAGGCCGCGAGTTAGTAAGTCTGCTGGGTTCATGGTTGTTGGGCAAAATCTCCATCTCTTCGGAGATATGATTTCTTTTATCCTGAGAATTCTTGTGTTAACGAATGGTTGTAGTTTCTTGTTTGTTGATAGCCACGACAATACGATTTGGGAATCGCTCCAGCACGTTACTTCACATTCGTGTTCGTTAAGTTGAAGTGTTTCTAATATGTATCTTGATAGTTGTGCTCCCAATAGTGCTGCTAATAGTTCCAATCTCGGGAGGGTCTGAGGTTTTACGGGTGCAACTCTTGTTTTAGCCATAACAAGAACTGTGTTTGTTTCCTTTTCGGCTGTCCCTCTTAAATATCCGACTGCTCCGTAGGCAAGTGTGCTGCTATCGCAAAATACATGCAACTGTTTCTTCGTGTTCCTGTTATGGTCTGTGTTTGTAGAGGGTCTGCAAGTCTAAGTT
Organism: Cladopsammia gracilis; assembly: GCA_022457155.1. Classification (NCBI taxonomy): domain Eukaryota; kingdom Metazoa; phylum Cnidaria; class Anthozoa; order Scleractinia; family Dendrophylliidae; genus Cladopsammia; species Cladopsammia gracilis. The sequence goes on along the minus strand of JAJGOT010000298.1, from coordinate 4,886 downwards.
CTTTTAGTTCCGGAGGTAGCTGGAGGCCTTTCCTTCTTGCGGATAAAGGAGGACAGATTATTGGCGTAACAAGCGCTGTTATTCTGATTTGTTCGTTTTCATTTTGTAGAGAGAGTATTACGACATCATACGTGGTCCTGATGCTTTGGGTTGTTCCGAATGTGGTTACGTCTAGAATTTCTCGACGGATAGTCTTAAGGCGCAATTTGTTTTTCATGTCTTGGCTGATGAAGGTTCTTTGGGATCCGGTATCGAATAGAATGCGGGCATTGTGAGTTTCCATCCCTTGTATTTTTACCGTTGCTGTTTGCATTAGGATATGATTGTTATGGGATGATGTGTGCGTTGCTCCCATGTGCGCTTTGCTCTGTTCTGCGCTGTTTATCGACGATTCATTTGTGTTTGATCGTACTATTTGGTTGTTACGCGGTTGCTGTGAGTTATTCCCGTTCTGAGAGCTTTCCTTTGGAGGTTCTTCGCAGATGGAGGTGTGATGTTTCTTCTTGCAGATCATGCATCGACCTCTCGAGAAACATTCGGTTTTGGTGTGGTTTGCGCCTAGACAGTTGAAACACCTTCGCTGTTGTTGTAGAATTTGGCGTCTTTCCTGTGTTGTGTTAATTCTGTCACATTTATCGGGGCGATGATTTCCCTCGCAATACGTGCATGGCCTTGGTTTAGGTGGTTTGAAGGTGGTTGTTTTTGTTTGTACCTTTGATAGAAATGCCCCTGTTGTTGGTACTAATGGCTCTTCTTCGTGAGTTTCTTCTTCGTTACTGAATGACAGGTGGCCTTTCTCTTTTGTTTCAATTTCTTTGCGTAAGGCTGCTCTTAAGTTGTCGAGTGATTTGTCGGCTGTTGAATCTGCCCTAAAGATCGCGCATCGTAAATTCTCAGGTAGTTTCTTGAGAAGTATTGGAATAAGTAGGCAGCCGTATGAATCTGTCGTTACTCCTAGTGCTTCTAATCCGCGGATATTCGCTTCTGCTGTGTCGTAGAATGTTCTTAAACTTCTAAGATCGTCTGATGGAGGATATTGTTTAGAGAGCGCTTCCATGTACGCGTTAATGAGGTTTTGTTTTTGCCCGAAGCGTTCTTTTAGTAGTTCTATTGCCTTGCTGTAATTTTCTTTTGTCAGCGGAAATCCGGCGATAGCGCGCGCTGCTTCTCCTTTCACCATTCCGATTAGGTAATTCATTTTTTCAATGTCACTAAGTTCGCTATGTTCATCAATTGTTGCACTAAAGCTATCCCAGAATGTAAGCCATTCACGAGGGTCTCCGCTAAATGATTTTATGGTTATTTTTGGTAGATTGACGTGCGTTCGTGGGCTAGCTGGTTTTCCTAAAATGCTAGTGTGGAGCGAGCTTACCGGTAGGTTGTCTTGCTGCTTTTTGTTGAGGAGCTGAGAGATTTTGAATTGACAGTCCGAAATGGTGTCTTGAAATGATAACGCATCTTCTGTTTCTTTTTCGATTTCCTCTTCGTCCTGAAGGGTTATCACTATTTGGTTGTCCATGCGTTCGATTTCTGCAGATCGCCGTGTGAGTCTGTCCATAAGTGCTGACAATTCTGCTTCGTTCGGGCATTCTGACGACATTAGTTTTTCTGCTTTTTTGATATCCTGCGTACAGTGCCCTTTGTATGATCCCCGGATTAATCTCAAACGCTTTGTATCTTCAGACATCGGGTCTCGGCACCAATATTGCGACTATTGCAATATAAGATTGAAGGTCTCGGTTCAAGTCACTTTATTCAGTCAAGAGATCGATACTACGCTCGCGCGTAATTGTCACGTCATAACAGTAATTACAATTATAGATTTACAACAAACCTGCTGTTGTTTACTTTAACAAATTCAAAGCTTGTATTGAATGTAGTCAGCAAGATCCTGCCTGGGGGAAGTTATTTTGCTGTGACTGGTTGGAGAGATGGGCTGGCATCTGTTCCACTGCCATTTCCTTCGGGTGACTGTATTGTTACATTTGACAATGATCAGATTGTTCAACACAAGTGGAAAGTTAAAGTAGGCCAAAAGGCACGTGTCACCATTTTGACAAGCATCTGCCAGGCAGCTATTGACGAGAATGGTACACTTCAGAGGAGAGAGGATCTAGCTCCAAGGTATGAGTTTGTTAATTTTATATTTTATTGTGGGCGAGAACATAGCTGTATGACAAAAAGAACAAATTAATTGTACATGTATGTTCTCACCCACGATATATAAAAATAAAATGTACAAATGTCCAGACTCCATCCCTTCATTATCATATTACTAGTCTCTAAGTTACTGCAACCCGTAGAGCCAACTTGTTAAATCTGTCTGTTGATTGTTTTAAGCAAAGGTAGCATGAACAAGGTAATTCTACTCCTAAAGGACAAATTAATAAGCTTGCTAAAAGATATTCAAAGGGGACAGACCGCAAATAAATGTGGCTACTAAATATATCTGAATTTCGTAACTGTTCATCAGTAGGATGCCCAAAATGCGTGCAATTCCACAATTGGTTTCGGCTCCATTAAATCCTATACCAATTGCAGAACATTTTAGGAGGAGCCACCCACAGTGTGAGCACAGTTACTGACAAGACATATCAGTTAGGAAAACAACGCAAAATAAATGTAGTACGTTAAATAACGAACTAAGCACACACGTCAACTAAACAAGCTAAGCACGCGCACGACTCAAGGAAAATTGCGCGCGCGCGCACTAGAATTGACCTGAATAGAAGCAATATAGAAATTAAATAGGGGCGCTAGAATGATATAAAGGATCTGAAATAACAAAGGATACGGCGGTGTTTCTCAATTTTGGATTGCTAGTTTAATTTCTCGTAGTGTAGTGCCATATTTCTCAATGATAGCACTGTGGCGTTTGAAGAATTTAGTAAATGATTTACGAAGGAGTGAAGATTTGAACCCTTGGTGAAGGAGACGTGATGAAAGTCGGCGAAGTCTATGCATAAAATCCAACTTCGACGTGCAAATTCTAGCATATCTTACCAATTGAAATATATAAACACCATAAGCCGGATTGGCTGGAATGTTGCTGTCCATATGAGGGAAATTGACAATCCGAAAATGAGAAGTCATCCCTCTTGTCGTAGACACTGAGATGGAAAGGTGTGTTGTTGTCACCATTCTTGATTCTCGTGTCCAGATAACACACCTCATTTGATGTTAAGGTAGTGTTCTTTAGTTCCAGGTCCGACGGATAAATGTCGCTGATGTGATTTCCAAAATTTTCATTGTTTACGCTCAATAAATCGTCGATATAACGAAAGGTGTTGCTAAATTGGACAGCTATGGTCATATCTTGCTTCATTGTTCTTAGCATGAAGTCATACTCGAAGGTGTGGAGGAACAGATCAGCCAACAAAGGTGCGCTGTTAGTGCCCATAGGTATGCCAATAATTTGCCGAAAAACTGTGTTTCCGAAGCGGACGTAGATATTGTCGATAAGAAAGTCAATAGCGAGGCACAGTTCCCTACAGGAGAAGTAAGTGTACTTCGTAGATTTCCTATCATTAGCCCAGAATGTGTGGAAATTATTGGTTGCTATGAAATTTTTTCCTCTGGTGTTAAAAACCCTTTCAAGTAGATCATGGAGTTGATGTTTAAGTTTAGCGTGTGGAAGGCTAGTATAAAGAGTGGAATAGTACATGTATTAATTCTGGACTTTTGCTCTGAAAGTCATGGTCCAAATGCAAGTCTGTGTAGTCCAAACTTGTATCTACTTTCTTTTTCTTTTTCTTTTTTATTTTGCCACTCTAGGAACTGGCAAACCACACTATCACAAGCACAGTCTGATGACACAGTAGCCTCTAAATTGCGTGATGGTTTACAGCTTTCTAATTGTGAAGAGAAAATCTTAAGATATGAGGTGAGCACATATGTGAATAATGTAGACATTACAATACTTATACATGTATTTGTTACTATTGGTGGGATCTTTGTTGAGACTGTTGCTATAAATAAAATTTAAAGGGAATATGTAGCTTACATTAATTCTTATGTATTCCCATAATGATTATTGTTTCGGAGTGTTTTTATTCTTGGCACATAAAGTTGCAAGCAAGTTCATCACTGTTCAGTAGATCTTTATGGAGTTATTTACTGAAATAGGGCTTTGCATAAACCAATTAATTTTCTATTGAATGCAGGGATTTTCATTTGTTTTGGTTGTTTTTCCTCAGAACAAGTTGTTGATCCATGAGTGTTTCAATGAAGTTGTTGCAGAGCAGTATAAAGCCAATGATGACAGTTACGTGGATGACATAGACAAGAAGGTTGGTGAAATTGAGAAGAAGAAGACCACTAGAACCTGTCCAAACTGCGCAACTGAAATGCCGAAACAAAAGCGTGTATGCATCAATCAAGACTGTCGAGTAAACTTGAAAGCAGCTGAAAGTAGATTGACTGGTGAGGATATTCTTGGAACAGCTCTTGTTGACCCTGTACATCGAGCAAGTAGCTTCAAAGAGAATGAAGTCATCTTTACTGTTAACGATTTTCCTGAATCAGGTGCTGTGCATGTTGTGTCCAAGGTAACAACATGTAAAAAATCAACGGTTGAATGGGAGCATGTTACAACAGGTCATGGGTAACAAGGGATAAAGCTGACTGTTTCAGATCCTGTCTTTGTAAATCCTGGCTTCTACAAAGCTGTAACAGAGGTGTTGCATAGCATTGGACAGGCTGCAAAGGTTACCCGTTATGGCCATTCAGGACCAGAAGCAAGACAGTGGCTCAGTGTGACAATGGATGGCTCCCCATATGTGATGGCCACTTCTATCATAGACAGCACCTTAATTTGCTTGGCATGTGCCAAGAATATGAACATTGAACAAGTTTCCTTCTTTGGAAAAGAATGACAGCAACATGTG
>JAJGOT010001393.1:0-18876 GCA_022457155.1 Cladopsammia gracilis | reverse complement strand
ATAAAGATAGCAGTGAAAAACAAAGCAGCGACGATGCTAATGAAGATGGCAAAAAAGATGGAACAAAAATACCGCGATCGTTTCCAGCAGCAACGCCACATCTAGTATTTTATTGCAAGTCCAGAAATACTCTTCAGCATGGAGCGCACGACTCAAGATATGGACAGCAATTCAAGACATACAAAGAATACTTTAAAATTTTAATTCTGTAGCATAAATACTCTTATCTTTATTTTTTACAGTTTTAAATGTTAATTTTTTAAACGACACTCTTCCGTGAGCGATGAAGGTCTTCAATCTTAAGACAACAAAAGTTAGGCTTTGTATTTATCCGTCTTAGAGCGCTTTTCAATTGAGTGTCGAAAGTAATTTCGCAATTGCTTTGGTTTTGCCATTGCTACGCTTTGTGATTGGCTAGAACCAATCGCCAGTTTCTCGCAAGCGTTTTCCCGCGCTTAGTGCCTCCTATGTATATGATTCGAGTTTTGATCGGTTCATCGGATTGTCTGCGAGTTCTGTGATTGGTCCGAATGATTACTTTGGTTTTGGTTTTACGACACTCAATTGAAAACCGCTCGAAAAGACATTCTTCCGTGAGCGATGAAGACCTTTAACCGTTTTGATTGTAAGCCAAGGCTGTTCTAACGAATCCTTATACCTTAAACTTTTGATGTCGGCTTAATACACTTTTATATTCTATTATTTATTTATATTTCGTTTCATTTGCTTCTATTTATAGCTGAATTTTTGAAAAGGTGGTCAACGAAAATTACGGCAATTTCAATAAAAATAACACCAAACAAGGGTTTATATGATCCCGATCAGCCCGAAAATAACAGAGAAGAGAGAGAAGAGGGAAAGGGAGCAAGAGCGAAAGAAAAAAAGTCCAGCAACAGTCTTTAGTTTTTATATTGGGGGTTGTAGGGATAGTTTTTGAACGACAAAAAAAAAAAAAACAAAAAAAAAAACAAAAAAAAACAAAGCCAAGCACACTCACGAACGGTTACTTAGGGCGACAGCCTTCTTTAAAATTCAGGTTTTTATCTCGATAGAATGGCGACAATGATCGGGATTAGCATACTATGTTTTATTTCTGTATTTATAACAATCACAGGCCGTTGGAATATCTCACGAGATATGGTTTGCTTTATAAACTAACCTTTTGGTTTTCGACAATCGGCGCCAAAAGTGTTGAGACATTTCGTTATTTTGGGAGTCGTTTCCTATTGCTTTTATTGTTGCCGTCACAAATTTACCCCTCCCCCCAATCAATGTTGATACGCAGAGCTCAGGCCTTGTTGAATGCTACAACATTGAACGGGGGAGGGGGGAGCTTTGTAGCACCTAGTAATATGAATGAGAATGATGAATACCAAATTCATTATTCTATAATGCGATATGCTGAGACTGTCTCAATTACTTCTGTCGCCGATTGTCCGGGCATAAGATCTAGGTTTTTGAAACGTTAACAAGAAGCAATATTTGTCAATTATATCTGAAATATTTCTTTGATGGAGAAGTTAAAATGTGCAATAAATGATATCCGATTCAATTTAATTACAACTTGTTTCATACTATTAAATGATTGTTTTAATTCATCCTCGCTAGAGACGCTTACATCAATTAACCGCTTTCTGGACATACTACGGACGTAAATTGCGCAGTTCACAGAGACTTTGATCGCGCAAATTTATTCTGTTACACTTTTTCAAAATTAACGAACATTCACAATGGATTTTATACGAGGTTACGATTCAGGATCGTCTTCTATAGATGAAAAGCAAACACAGGAGTACTACTCGGTTAAATTTTTTTCACGGTCATTTCGAAATTTGTTAGAGAAAGGGCGGGGAAAATATCGCAATATGATGATTGTCGGGCCAGCAAATTGCGGGAAAACGTTTCTCTTTAACCCTCTAAATTCCATTTACAGCACATTTTCCAATCCTGCATGTGCTAGTTTTGTGTGGGTTGTCGCGTAATCATGCTACGAATTGAATATTTAAGAAGTTTGTCAGTTAGGAGTTCTTATTCGACGGCATCTTTTTGGTCCACTTCAATATCGAAATTTTACTTTAGTAAAATGTGTATTATGTCTGATCTAGGTTTAGTATGTTAGCTGTATTAAGCTATATATATGTTAAGTCCGTTTATGTGTGATCAATAAACGAGATGCTCCCTCCTGGACGTCTGGTTTTATTGCTTATACTAAATTGGAAATTATTTTATTTTCGTTTCACTGCAGAGTGATTAGACAACAAAAGCATATATATATATATATATATATATATATATATATATATATATATATATATATATATTTGCCCTCATTAACAAAATTAAAATTCCCCCAGTCGATGTTAAACATGCCATTTGCTGGGACCAAATGAAAAGCACTAATGCACAAATGGGCAGCAAATACATTAGCAGAAAAGCGTCATACACATTTAGAAAAAAACTCAAAGACATGATACTAATTTAAACATGAAACTGCTTTTTTTTCCTCTTGTTACTGTTACGATTATCATAACACTGCAGTTATTTTTGTCATTTGTTTGTTTATTTCATTGCAATTTATTATTTTATTTGTTTATGGTTTTGTTAAGTTGCTACTACGTTTAGACATTCATATCTTAGATATCGATTAGTTTGGTTGTGCTATGTGTAAACATGCCGGGCACGTTTCTGCATGTCTAAGAAAAGGAAGTCAGTGGAACATGGCCAAAAAGCTTTGTTTACTTTATGTCATAAGCTAATGTGTATATGAAAATAAATTCATATGAACTGCGAAGAAAGAATTAAACAGAATGTGATTATCGCAGTTCTGCAGCAACTGAAGGAGTTGCAACAATAACCTGAAAAAAAAAAAAACTTTCAGACCTCGACGGGATTCGAACCCATGACCTTTGCGATTCCGGTGCAAACGCTCTACCATACCACTGAGCTACAACACCAGATAAGAGAGTCCCTGTTAGGGGGTACCCATGTCCACCGTCTGAATTTCACAAGCAGCCATATCGCAATTTCGGGAAGTTCTTGTGTCGCCCGTCGGAATTTCATGAAGTGACGTCATTTAACTTTTTTTTTTCATTTTTCTCTCTCCCTGCCGCGTCTCGCCCTTCTCGCGTGGGGTGATTTTCACGCGCGCTCGCGTTTCGCTCGTTCTACTATCCGTGAGGAAAAATGAGGGACAACTCGTAGTCTAGTACTCACATAGCTTATATGTTTTGGTGATATGGCCACTCATTTCAAAACAAAATCTGTGTTTCGTTGTACTTTCGTGCGCGCATAAAGGGACGCTGTCCCGGCTGAAATATCGTGTTTTCATGATTATGGCCAGGAGCTTGATTTCAGCTTACTTTATTATCTTGAAATTGGAAGAAATCATCGCTAAGTCAAAATTTCACAAGAATAGCAAGTTTGATTTTTTGACGGTCAATAAATCAAATTTCATGAACTGTAATCCACTTCAATCCACGTAATCCTGCACTTTATCTCCAAACTACTACTTTTGTTTTGATCTATAGAATCTTTTTATGCAACTAAGCGGTACATTTGGTGGCATTTGGCGATATAACGTGGAAATAAGCTAAGCGGAATTTTACTATTTCCGCGGGACAGTGTCCCTTTAAAGCGCCAAATTTCCAAGACATTTTGATTGAGACAAAATGACGAGTGTAAGGTTGGATACAAGACTTTCGACGAGTGGAATACAATAGACTAGATGGTACAAGTTGTAAGAGATTTACCATGCTGTGCACCTTTTCTCGTGGAGTAAAGTAAAGTCGTCGAAATGAATAACTTTAAAATATACTGCATTTTTAATAGGTGGTTTGCAACCATTCCCTGAGAATTTAAAAGATAAAAGTGCAGCGGTCATGCTGGTGAACGAAACAAAAGAAAGTGATAGGAGCTAATAATAATCTTTTGGTTTGTACCTCCAGCGTGACGTCCGGGTGAAAACGTCCGATATCACTAGTGAAAAACCTACAAATTGAAAGTTTAGCTTCCAGAGTATATGAAAATTAAAATCTACCAAATACGAGTTTTAACGGCTACAAAACTTGCTGCTAAATGCGTTGAATTACTTGGTCTATTCGGCGGACTACAACCGACTCTGACCCTGACGTGGCCATGGTGTACAATTCCAATAACTAGCTATTCGAACTTTTTTAATGACTATACAAGTTAAAATGACTCAACTGACGCTGACGCCATGCTGTTGTTTTGGCCAACAAGAAGGCCAAAACGACAGCAGCAACCGTTTACTATTACATAAAACTTCTAAGTATTTTAGCGGAGCACTCGCCGGGCCGAAGGCTCATAGAAAATATGCCCGTCATTTTTAGCGGTCATGGCTAGCGGAATATTTCGCGGACGCGCCTCCGTGATATGTGTCAGTCAGTCAGACAGTCGCGCAAGGTAAACTCGCGGGCGCGCAAAAACAGCCGTCAGCGTGGTAAACACTTTAAAAGAGGATCTTTCGCAGTTTCTAGCGGAGCAGTAAAGTCGTTATTTCCCTGCGTTTTTTTCGCGGTTTGCTACTCAAGACAGGGATACTAATTAAGGGAAACTCAGAAGCCGCTTTAGTGGAAAAAGAAGAGCTTTCAGGGATAAAATCTTGCTTCGAGGAACGGATTTCAGAACCGTAAAAGCGGATTTTTAACGAATTTCCAAACAGTCCAGTGACTTAAAGGTAAAATAAATCACATTTTTCGATGGGAATTTATGTTGATATCAATTTTTGATTGACTTTTCCTTTGTGTTCTCTTAAGTTTTGGAGACATGTTTATGAAACGTGCTCAAATTAAGTCGTGTTGTTATCTTGAATTTCATCGGGGACAGCTCTGCCGTGATGCGCTGTAAATGGTACGTGTTTTGCTTTTAAACATAAACCAATGGAGATTTGAATAAAATTTTTCGAAAGAAGATTGTGCTGTCTATTTTTATGTGTTTGTTCATTCATTACATAGATTGAAAAGCGATTTTATGTAAACAAAACAAGACTTATATTTTCTGTCTTCACTCGCGTCGCCTTATTATGCAAATATGTTTCTGTATTTTTGCAATTTTGATTTCCAAATCAGTTTCTCGGGCAATTTTTGACAAACAAAAACTGTATTTTATTCGGAAAGTAGTCGTACTAGTTATTCTAGACAGAGAAAATTTGTTTTTGTGAACTTTTGTACGGTCTAAATGTACTGTGCAGACGGTCGGGTAATAGCGGAGCTCTGCGGGCCGAAGGCCCGCGCGGAGCGCCATACTCATAGAACCCATGCCCTCATTTTTCATGGTCATGACCAGCGGAATGTTTCGCGGGCGCGTGTCCACCCGCCGCCCCCCGCCGTGTTGGGCATTTTGAAACGAAAGCGAGGCTTTGATTTTCGCGCCTTCGCGCAGCTACATGGCGAATGTCACGTCAGCTCGGTAAACACTTTAGTTGGAGCTGTGTTTAGCGGAGAAAACTGAGAAAACCGTTTAAAAGTCGTTATTTCCCTGCATTTTCGCGGTTTGCTACTTAAGACAAGTTTCACAATTTCTCGAACAGTGGTCAAGGCCGCATTTGAGGCTGTGTGACTCTGCAAATCAAGCGTTTTTGGAGGAATATAGAGCTAAGTGTTTTTTATACCTGATTAAAAATCTTGTGCTTCCGACCTTTTCACCTTAGTTTAAAAGCTAAATTCTAAGCTTATATTGTGCAATTTTGGCGTGCATTTAAGCTTAAAAAGGATTCAATTTTGAATACTTAGGTTATTATATGATGGTTGGGAGAAGCATGACAGAAGAGCAGAGACGAAGGAACAGAGAAAGAGAACGAGAACGACAAAGGGAACGGAGGAGAAACAGAACGGAACAACAGCGTCAAGCAGAGCTTGAACGGAGGAGAAACAGAACGGAACAACAGCGTCAAGCAGAGCTTGAACGGAGGAGAAACAGAACGGAACAACAGCGTCAAGCAGAGCTTGAAAGAGACCGAGAACGGAGGAGAAACAGAACGGAACAACAGCGTCAAGCAGAGCTTGAAAGAGACCGAGAACGGAGGAGAAACAGAACGGAACAACAGCGTCAAGCAGAGCTTGAAAGAGACCGAGAACGACAAAGGGATAGGAGGAGACACAGAACGGAACAACAGCGTCAAGCAGCGCTAGAGCGGCTTCGAGGAATGAGAAGTACTGAAGAACAGCATGAACGAGACCAAGAACGGCAACACGAAATAGAGAGGAACAGTATGGAGGAGCAGCCAGAAGCACATAGAGAACGCCAACAAGGTACGGTAAATTCAATGTTATTTTGCAGATTGACTCTGTCCTATTTATTTAAGCTTAAGTGCGTCTGTCAATGTTTTGATTGTCGTAGAAATGCCAGGGAAACATGCTACATGGTGTACAATGTACATGTGTTACAATCAGTAATATTATATTATAGACATCAAACGCAGTTAAGAAGTCACTCTCAAATCAGAATATAATTATTCTCAAAAGTTGCTTGATTTGAAAATAATCTACTCATGATGACACTTTTTCACATCAATTCATGTCAAATAGCCAAATTTGTTTTATTGTAACATTCAATTATTGCTTCCAATTTACAAATTTCTCAACCACAGTCCTAATATTTGGAATTCTCTACCCGCAATAATTACTATTATGTCAAGCTTTCGTACATTTAAGAAAAAGTTGTTAGAGTTTTTAATAAATAGTCCTGGATTGACCAAGCTAATTCACAGCACTCTTTTGTTAATATTTTGACATTCAAGGTTGCCTCTTCCATAAGCCCGGTGATATGTGGAGGTCTGTTATTTGCCTTGTCAAAATGTATGTTAATTTGTAGTTCAAATTTGTCCTTGGTTCAAATTTTATTTTCCTATTTTGGCTATGGTAATGTATGATAATGAGTTTTAAACAAAGGAAAATAAAATTTGAACCAAGGATAAATTAAGATACAAATTAACATTTACATTTTGACAAGGCAAATAAATTATTGATTGATGCAGTGTGCTGCTGCACAGCTAATCTCTGAACCTTTTTACAGCTGATCTGTCATATGTAACGACAAAAATCCTGTCTTGTTACTCATACCATTTGGGTAAAAGTCTCATTATTAGATTATATAAATCGGTGCAAATTTTGTTTCAACGGTGAAGTTTGTCAGACTAGCCTGCTGCCTGACTGGGATTACTTTGCAGCACATTTATGTGCCAAAACAACTGGCAAAACAAAAATTCTTCTTCAGGGTAACACTCCTCGAGTACATCAGTGAAACATATGATAATTCCATTTATAATATAGAGGGCAAAATTACTGAATGCTGATTGGCTGACGAAGAGGGCATTTTTTCTTAATTGAGGGCAAAATTACTCGCTCCTGATTGGTCGAGCATCAAAATTTCTCACTCCTGATTGGTTGAGCACGTCGTTCTCGTTGAATTCAGTTGGCTTGGTGGGATTTTGAAGAAAATTTACAAACGGAGCGCTTGCATGTTTCGCCGGAGATTTTGTTATAAAAAAGGAATGAAATAGGAAGATACCTAAGAAAGGAATTCTACAGGTGAATTACAGCATTTTACGCCAAAGAGGAAGCGATTATTTGTGTCAAATCTGGATTAACTAGGCGCCTGCAGCCAGTTTGCGACATCGAAGACCTCGAAGAAATTCATTCATAGCGACAAAAGGTTTTAAAGTTCCATCACTTCAATGAAAAAATGTGGATTTCTGCGGGCCTAAAGAGAAGAACTTTGACAGATTTTGCTGAAAGGGAAAATATACGTTAAAAACAGGAGAAAGAATAAGGCTAAAAGAAGTGAAAGAAAGCAATTAAATCGCCAAACGTGCAAGCAAGTTTGAACTCTCGCCATTTGTTGTTGTTATCAAAGCGGAAAAAACTTCAAAACACAGGTACGCTTAAATAAAACAAACTTGCTTTGTTTTTGTCGTAAAGTGTCTTTTATCGATAAAAATCAGGCTATGTTCTCTAGATGTAACATACAACCAAATGTATCTTTGACCAAATAGAACTTTATTTCACCACGACCACAGTGAGTTGAAAAGTTTTTCTTGCCAGTTTGCGAGAGAGTACACTTCGGATGGTTTTAAGTCTGAGTGGCTCTTAAAAAGTCTGAAAGGTTTCCTTATAATTTTGCCCTCTACATTATAAACAAGTAATCGCATGTCCCCTTGTAAAATTAAGGATTAATAATCGATAAAAATCAGGCTATGTTCTCTAGATGTAACATACAACCAAATGTATCTTTGACCAAATAGAAATTTATTTAACCACGACCACAGTGAGTTGAAAAGTTTTTCTTGCCAGTTTGCGAGAGAGTACACTTCAGATGGTTTCAAGTCTGACTGGCTCTTAAAAAGTCTGAAAGGTTTCCCTATAATTTTGCCCTCTACATTATAAACAAGTAATTGCATGTCGATATCCCCTTGTAAAATTAAGGATTAATATCACTTGTGTTTTCAGAAGCTGTAGACATTGCCCGAGTCGCTAATTTCTACTGCTTCTGAAAACACACGTGATATTAATCCTTAATTTTACTCGGGCCCATGCGATTACATATACAAAAGGCATTTCCATTTACCGTATTTTCTCAATTAAACGCCTCCAGCGTTTATTTCAAACTTGGTTTAGTGGACCCAGCGTTTCTTCGAATCAGCAGTTTTTTTCTCACCCAACATTTTTTAAGAAAGGGTTATTATTCGTTTTTCTTGGCAGCCATGTACCTTTCCCTTAAATCTTAAGTTTATTATACCACAAAAAAACGTTTGAGGGGCTTTCTTACAACTTCCTCTATTGTACCCGGCGTTTATTCGGGGCCCGGCGTTTAATCTAGAAAATACGGTAATTCATTCTTTGCTAGCAAGGATAGCTAACATGTAAACAAATTGAAGTAGGAACGGATGCAAAACTTTGGAGATTTTATATGATATGAAACTCCTGACGCAGAGAATCTTTTCAGTTTCATTTATCAACCGCGCTTTTCATGTTGTTACACCACAGTTTATATAATTTGCATCTTGGTGGCTAAGACAGAGTCTGTTATCTACCGTTTCACTTTTCAACCTGTGAATATGTGCAACGTTATGAACTACAGTTGAACCCCTATTAAGCGGCCACCCTCGGGGAACTGGCAATTGGCCACTTAATAGCGGTTGGCCGCTTAATAGGGGTTTGTAAGAAATTAGCATAATGCGTGGTATAAATGTCACTTTATTTGAATACAACGCCATTGGAGGACTGTTGAACATTATACAGCCTGTGATCGGCCTGTAAATCCAAGTTCATAATTTTGAAGTTCGCGTGCTAAAAAGAAAAACAAAACAGTCCAACACAAAACCACAACTCGCAGTTTCAACTCAAAGGTTAAAGTGATCCAATTTATTTTCCGCTTGCGTGAGAGCAACTAATAATGGCACAGCGAATGTTAAGCTAAAAGGGCAAACTTATCAACAGAGGTGGCGGCTATGGCTTGGAAGTTCCATGTCAATACCACTTCACGGGAGACAAATTTTCCATTGAATGGTTGGAATCAAAGCTTGAAAAGGAAGGATTTCAACTCACTTCAGTCTAATGGACAGTTATCAACATTCAAATTTGACACGCTCTAAACTTTATTTATATGCTGATTACATAAGTTGTGATACAAATAGTCAATATATATATCTTATTGGACGGTTTAGTGTGTAGTATCGTGGGATATTTTTACGAGTCTCGCTGTATTTTGGCGAGCCCGTAGGGCGAGTCAAAATACAAGAGACGAGTAAAAATATCCCACGATACTACACACTAAACCGTCCAATAAGAGATTTATTATTCAACTTAGTCATGAACACCGTTTTAATCTTTCTTACTTTTTCAAGTTTGTCGTGCGCGCGCTATTTGAACTCATTTGTCAGTGCGCGCGCGCTTTATTCAAAAAAATGATGACGAATTGTCAGTCGTGTAGTTGTTTGGTCGCGTATACTTTTTGAACAGCGAAGAAAGACTTTGTGTGGTTAAACGCATAATTATTTGGATTTGTTTGGGTAAAAACGTCAATAGATCCCGTCAGTTTTTCTCAGTAGTTTTTCTCAGTTTTGTCCGTTCTAGTTTGGGAACAATTTCAGCCATTTTTTCACCGCTTACGTAAGACTAATGCTTGAAGTGACGTTTGTGAAAAACCGGTCAAACCGGTCTTCTGGAGTACAAATACCGTGAGATATTTGTACTCGTTTTGGGTGTTATTTGTACTCTACTGAGCGCAGTTGAATAATAAGGTGCATTACTTGACAACAAAATCACGCCAAGATTCGTCACCTCCTATTTCGGACTGTCATCTGTCATCAGGTTATTCAAAACGATGCCAGCTACGTGTATTAATTTTTGGTGGCCCCTTATAGGGGTAAAAACAATACGAAAACCTTCATCGGGACCGCCAAAAGGTGGCCGCGGTCACTTAATAGGGGTGGTCGCTTAATAGGGGTTTCATTTACAATATTATACTGACAATAAATTCGGGACTTTGATAACTGGCCGCTTAACAGGGGGTGGCTGCTTAATAGGTGGCTGCCTAATAGGGGTTTGACTGTAGTTATTGAACACGACGGCCAATTCACTCGCTCACCCACTCACTTGCCAATTCTGCTGACCAGTGCGTAAGGAATAGTCGACTGCTGAAAAGGGGACATTTTGCAAGCTCTGCTCTGATGTTTTGTACTTGGAGTTCTTTTATTTAAAATGAGTCTGCAGACTTGAAATGGATTTTCAATATAAACACACAATTATTTTATACACATTTTCTGCATATCTATGTTAAGATAATAAAATTTTACCTCCCTAATTACCATATTTATTATTCCACTGTGATGTCATTTTACCTTGTAAGGGAAAGAGAACACGCAAAATATCCGAGCCTATTACACAGTAGACTGCTATATTACACCTTAGCATCCCAGTTTCAAGAGACAAGCTATTATAAATATAAGAATTTCAGTTGAATAATAAATCCTTTATTCAATGGTTTAGCAGATAATATGTGTGGACATTTTACTCATTACTCACATTTTCTGTGAACCTTGCATCATTTTGCCAAAAAATTAGACTGTTGACTGGCATGCTTTTGTGTGCTTTTGTCAATGTTTTGTAGAAATGCCAGAGAAACATGCTACATGTGTTACGTACAATCAGTATTATAGGCATTCAACACAGTTAGGAAATCACTCAGAACAATCCTATCCTTGGACTAAAATAATAGACCATAATATTTTATACATTAAAATTCATACTTGGGTCTGAGGCTTTTTAGGGGAATAAAACAAAATAAATCACAATTGCAGTTCAGGGATGAAAAATCAATTTCTTTTGTTTTATTCTCCTTAACCTCAGAGTCAAGTTAGAATTGGCCGCCGCATATATTGAAATTAGCCTGTTATATCACAATGTCAGTATTTTCTCAAATGAGATGCACTTCTTGTTTAATTTTTTGTGGTGTTGCGGTATTCAGAGTCATGCAATGCCCCTCTCGGTTAGTTTTGAAAGTGATGTTAAGTGGAGTGGTTTTAAATGATATGATTTTATCTGTTGTGTAAACAGCAAAACTGCATGGCTTAATTACAATGTACATGTGTAAATGTTGTGGTTTAAAATGATCTTAGGTCAAAATGATTTTAAACTAGTTTGATTTGTGCTTTTCTTTGTCTTAGGATTATGGTAATGAATCTGGAACTAAAGAAAATCAAATCAAACTAGTTTGAAATCATTTTGACCTAAGATTCATTTTAAACTACAGTTACAACATAAACATAATGAAGATGTGCTGAGTTCATGCAGCACTTATCCCAAAATGTATGTCATTAACATTCTGCATTTCTTCAATCATTAGCCATTAAACATTTAGAGAATATTACATCAGCAAATTGATTTTCTGTGCACCGGATTCTATAGTGACACATGATTTCTGAAGGCCATGTAAACAAGAAATTGAGATATTACACTTGATTTACAATTAGGTATCATACAAATTAATTTGACAAGATCAAGATATACAGTATTTCTAAGACCAACTGATTAAAAAATGCATGCATGTGTCTATCAGCATAAATTATGAAATTCATTATCCTTGAATTAAAAACAGTACCCTTTCTCTATTACAGATTCTTAATTGGGCCCATCAATTTAAAGATTTAAAAAAATTAATAACAACAATTTTAATAACAACAAAATTGTCTATGATTTCATGTCTCCAAGCAGTGGTGAACTGAGTGAAAAACCATCCCAGTAGAATTGTATGTGACATTTCAGCCAAACAGCTTTTGGTTTCCAAAGCTTAACATTTGAATAACCTGTTTGGTTTAGGCTGCCACACAGAGAAGGAGGAGTATATATGGCCTTAATGTGCAAGACACAATTATTAGTAAGCAAGGTATTTATGGACATTACAGTATTCATAAATGTGTATTTTCTTCATTAGGGGAAGCAATTAATCAAGAGCGGGAAAGAGAAATTGAAAATGGTGTTGGTGATGTGTTGCAACAGCATTGCCATGGAGAATTTACCATATCATCACCGACATCTGTGACACATGCAGAGCAGCAGCTTGGTGAGGAAAATGTTGCACATATTGGCACAGAAGATGGAGGAGTAAGTATAACTGAGCCACTATCTCTTCTAGACAGGGCGCGAGCAGTAGGCATAACATATGAGCATGCAAAATCTGGCGAAGAAGAAACTCCAGATGAACGCAGGACAAGAGAGAGGCGAAATTTGCGAAGAATTGCAAAAGAGGAAAAAAGGTTGAGAGAAGTTATCCAGGATCTGCCTCCACCTCCACCCGCAGGATCGACCGAGCAAGAAAATCGTGCTTATTGTGCCATTCGTGCTTTTGAACTTGACCAGTTATGCTACAGATTTAGCTTCTGTGAAGTGTGCAAAGAAAGGCGTTTAACAAATAAAGCAACTAGAACTGAAGATTTGTGCAATCGTTGTAAAAAAGATAAAAATCCACAAAGATTTTGGTCTGCTGACAACAATATGGATCCAGGATGTGTTCCGGATGAGCTCAGTAATTTGACTGATGCAGAGCAGATGCTTATAGCCAGAATTGCTCCAACAATACACGTCCATTTGTTGAAGCATGCTGGGATTGCTGCAAAGGGTCACTGCATCGCATTCCCTCAGGCTGTTCAGGAACCAGCAACAATTCTTCCACGATTACCATCGGACATAGACATCATTCGAGTGCGCCGACAAGGAAAAAACGACACCCATAAAGACTTTAGAGTCAGACGGCGACGTGTAGAAGAAGCACTCCGTTGGTTGCAGGCAAACAACATCAGCTACGCTGACATTGTTATTGATGATTCTCGCATCAATGCCTTACCTTGTGATGGAGAATTGCCAAATCTGAGAACGGTGGAGTTTTCTAGTGCTCAACATATGGATGACAGAGGGCCAGCCCCACACCAAGTAGACCCTGGAGATGTAGACACTGAAGATGACTCCACTGTCTCAGGAATTCTTCTCCCGGAGCCAGGAGTAAGTGTGGAAGAACAGATACGGTCTACAGTTAACCAGCTAGCAACTGATCCTGGACCACCGAACGATAACAGTGCAACCCGACCTGCAGAACGCCCTGTAATCCCATGGCCCTACGACAAACTCCACTCCAGCATCAGAGTTCACAACACCATACTTCTTCACTATGGCTTTTCCTTGCTTGTTCCCAACTGGTCAGGGTGATTTTCATATAAACCGTCCAAGAACGTGTACATGTCTTCACGAGTGGGCAGAACATTTGCTGTGGTACCAAGATGGGCGGTTTGCCAAGCACAAAGTATGGAAATTTGTCGTGCACAACATGATCATGAGGAAACGTGCGCTAGAACAGAGCAGATACTTCGTTGATCAACAACTTGGAGACCCACACATCACTGTGGCCGACCTGCAAGAACGTTTTGCCAGGGGTGACACTACCATTGTGAACAGGCTACTGTACTTTGGTGCAAGTCTCCGTGGCACCTCACAGTATTGGGAACAAAGGCGCAGAGAGCTTCGAGCTTTGATACAGTTTATGGTCAACGAAAAGCTTGGACTGCCATCATTTTTCATGACTGGAAGCTGTGCAGAATTCTACTTCCCTCCCCTTAGAAGACTTCTGGAGCAGTACATTGTACAGACCACTGGTAAAACAGTTGATCTGCAAGAAGACAGCAATGCACGGTTCAAGGCAGTTCAAGAGAACACTCACGTTGTGGTAAGTTACTTTGATATGCGCACTCAGGCATACCATGACAAAGTGGTGAAGCCCGTGTTTGGTGTTACTGACTACTGGTACCGATATGAATTTGCCAAATCCCGTGGACAAATTCATTGGCATCAGCTGAGCTGGAGACATGACAGAGAACCCCACCAGCTTCTCCATGAAGCTACAGAAGAAGGGAGTGATACAGAGGAATATACTTCTCGGCTAAGTCAGTGGGCAGAACAAAACTTTCACATGACAGCATCACATCCAGCTGGTAGTGACGAGAATGGAGAGCCAAGGAAGGAATTTTGGCCACCACCTGAGGGTTCAGCTGAACCTCTGCTAGATGAAGAAGATCCATTAGTCAAGATGCTTATGGATATTGCATCAACACAAGATGCAGTGCTTGAAGATCATCTGCAGTTGGTAAATCGTGTCGGAATTCATGCCTGCTCCGATTACTGTTTGAGAACTCCTCGTCACCCAGGACCTGGTTTGCAACCAAAAGAACGTGTTTGTCGCATGGAATTTGGATCAGAATTTAACCGCGGAAAGGAACCTCGTGCTACTCCAGAGATTGTCAAGGACCGTAATGGAGCTTCTCGCCTTGAGCTACCACGAGATCATCCGCGTGTTATACAGCACTCACAATATCACCTGCAAGCATGGAGGGCTAACTGTGACATGAGCTTGATATTGTCCAAGTCTGATCCCGACAGCCCCAGTACAGATGAAATCATTGGCGTCACTGACTATGTGTGCGGATATGCTTGCAAGGGCAATGAACCAACAGGAGCAACTGTAGACCTTTTCAAGGACATGCTTAATGCTGTTGATGTAGCTGATGAGGTGTCTGGGAGATCGATTTGTGCCCGGATGCTAATGAAGACTGTTGGACGGCGAGATGTTAGTGGTCCCGAGGCCTCATTTGAACTAAGCGGATTAGCACTCTGGCGATGCAGTCGACAATTTTCATACTTATCGCTGAAAGGTTCAAGGCGCCTAGAACGTAATGGCGACACAGCTACTTCCAGCAGTTCATTAGACAAATACCTTGCCAGACCACATGATGAGCTTTGTTCTTGGTACAAGTTTGCATCAAAGAATGGGAAGGTACCCGTTGTAAGTGGTGGTGCCACTCATGCTACCTGGCCTCTTCAGGAAGACTACTGCAGGACCATGGTCCTCCTCCACTGGCCCAGCTGGTTTACAATTCAAGAAATGAAGGATGATGAGACCTCATGGATTGAGCGCTTTGAATCATTCCTGCTGACAGACGACTGTCCCACATTTGTTAAGGCTCAAGTCCTGAAAGCGCAACGTCAGGCACAGGGGCATGCACAAGACATCTACGAAGATGACGATGGAGAAAATGAACCAGTAGATGCAGTGCAGCAACCAGATTGGGTTGACATTTATGCTGGTCAGAATCAATGCTACGAAGGAGTGGAAGAAGATTTCCAATATGACGATGGCGGAGAAGAATATGACTGGAGCAGCACCTCTCTTCAACTCCCTGAAGACCATGGTGCCAAGAAATGGCTCGAGGATCGCATCCAAGAAGTTGAACAAACCAGGTCAGAGCATGGAAGCTTGCTTTTACCAGATGTGTGCCCATCAACACTTAACACAGAGCAGAAATCCATAGTAAGCCTGGTTTTGATGACCCTGCAGAACTACATCGAGCACCCTCAAGATTATGTACCATTGCGACTTGTTGTTTCAGGAACAGGTGGAACAGGCAAGTCCTACATGATCAAGTGCATGCAACGCTTAGTTCGACAGGTATTTGGAAATAATGATGCCATCCAGGTCATCACGCCAACTGGAAACTCTGCATATCTAGTGCAAGGTAGCACTGCTCACAGCTTTCTTCAAATCCCGACTGGAGCAAAATCCTGCAGTGAGTTAACAGTTCCTTCAGGAACCGTTCTTCGGAAGATTCAAGAGAAATGCAAAAATCTTAAGGTCCTTGTGGGAGACGAACGTTCTATGTTTGGACGTACCATGCTGGGATGGATGGAACAGCACATGCGCTATGGAATGAATAAAGGAGCTAATTCAGAGGAGCCCTGGGGTGGCGTTCCTGTAGTTGTCTTACTCGGAGATGATGTACAGCTACCTCCCGTATGTGACACACCGACCTATATTTCTGACTCACGCAGTGCTCCATCTAATCATGGTCGTTTGGTATGGACAGGTTTTGACACTGCTGCTGAGCTCACACAAATCATCCGGCAAGCAGATTCTGAGCAACAGTTACGAGATGTGTTGATGTCAATGCGCACATACTCTACAACTCCAGAGCAAGTAAAGTGGCTACAGAAATTTCAGTGGCACAATTTACGCAGAAGCCATGGTGAAGACCTCTTGCGAAGGATGGATGCGCACGGTCTTTTCGTTTTCCCCACACACCGCCTTGAGTGGGACCGAAATAAAGTGAAGCTGCTTGAGTGTAATAAATTGCCACATCATCCTGTTGCCAAAATCAAAGCGAACAACAGTGGCCGTCATGCACAGAATGCTGACAGCAACAAGGCAGGTGGACTGTTACCACTTCTGTACCTTTGCCGTGACAGCAAGGTAATGCTTGTGGCAAATATAAAAGCGGAATGGGGGCTGTTTAATGGTGCAGTAGGAACAGTTGTGGATATAGTCTACTTAGATGGTGCTAAACCTAGTGATGATCCTACGCCCCTTCCTGATGTTGTGATGGTACGGTTTTCAAGCTACACCGGACCTCCCTTTATTGATCAAGATCCTACAGTCATGCCAATCGTACCCATAAGTCGTTCCATGGAATGCTCCTGTCGGTGCAAGCGTCTTCAAATTCCTCTTAGACTAGCATGGGGCATGACCATCCATAAATGCCAGGGAATGACCGTTGGTACTGGAGAGCCTTTCCGGTATATTGTCATCCACCCAGGAATGCACAACTTTGAAGCAAAAAATCCTGGCGCATTGTTCGTTGCGTTATCACGGGCTAAATCTTCTGGTGGACAAGGGATCGATCCTGATTTTGCATTCCACGAGGACTTTCTTGCAGATGAAGAGAGATTCCGTGTAGTGGACACAGCCACAACTCGGGCTCGAGCAAGAGAAATGATCAGACTACGTGCACTAACAGAAGAAACTCGGAATCGACAGTCTCTGTCACCAGCATACCAGGAGGAGACATTCCGTAGACTTGTGGTGTGGGCACAATCCATGAGTCAGTAGTGCAGTGTGAAGCCTGACAGACTCTGATATTTATTGTCGAAATTAATTGACATGAAGAATGTGGAAACAGTGTGAGCAACATTGCCCAGGCAACAGTAGAGTCAGAGGAACCAGACATCACTGTGTTCAAATGTGCAAAACATGAGATGCGCGAGGAAGAAACTTAGTGTTTTGTGTGATTTCAAAAGCAGCATTATGCCATCAATCAATCAGATTTTGCTATTTCACTTTTGGCTGAGTCAGTTTAAGTGTTTAATGGCATCAGTTGTCACTTTCATTGTAACAGTTGATTGATTGCATTGTGAGGCAAAATGCCAAACATTACTAGGTGAAAATGATGACATTGTCTGGGAACAATGTGAAAGCTTTTTCCTACATTCATAGAAATTGTCACATAGTCTCATACCATATAATGGCACTAATAGTTTGACTGTGCCAAATTTTCTCCACAAAAAAGAATAAGCAGATGGCAGCTAGCAAAAATGGAACTTATAGTTTGACTGTACTGTGCCAGCTCTTCTTAATAAAAAAGAATGGGCAGATGGCCATGTGAAAACTGTTAGCAGATGCCAGCTCTATGGTTAATGTTATTGAGCAGATGGCAGCTAGCAAAGATGGCTCTGATATGCTGGGTAATATGTACCATAAGATTAACAAAAATCCTGCCCTTGTTTATCTTTGTAAAAGAAAATTGCTCTGCACTGAACGTCTTCATGTGACTTTCATAAACTGCTTCAATTTGTGAATCAGTTCAACAAAAAACATCATCTGAAGATATCTTAAGATATCAGCAAGAATACAACTCATGTATTTGTCTACTGAAGAGGAGAACTTTTATGACCTTAATGCCTGCATGAATATAATTTGTTCAAGAGGACTAATTTTTTCTTAATTTTATGGTACAGTATATTAAGAGAAATTACCAGACAGCATGAGCCATATATATGTAATCTAGTGACAATTTGATACATGCAGACTAACGAAAGCCTTGAAAGTTAGAAAAAAGTTCCCGTATCTATCCCTTCCATTAGGTAACTAATAATTAATTTTGCATTATTTCTTTGACTATAGGTCACATACATGAATGTTTCATATTATGCACTTGTTATCAGTAAGAGTGTGGTCAGAGTAATTCAGGTGAGATGTCATATAAAAAAATACTATTTCCAGCTAGTTGTACAAACAACTAATTTTCTAAGTGCACATATTGATCTTTGTTATTTTTGATATGCCATGACACTGCACTAGAATGTTGGAAGTCAATTTATTCAAGCAGGGCAAGAAGATATTTTGCTCTTGGAAACTGCATATGAACCCCATGGTACTTGGTCAAGTCCATCCCATATTAGCTCAAGCATAATACATGTACATGTAATATATAATTTCCCACCTTAACCTTCTTCACATGAATAATGAATTCAGAATATAATTCTC
>JAJGOT010001392.1:0-18892 GCA_022457155.1 Cladopsammia gracilis | reverse complement strand
CGTTATAGTTATGAAAAGCTACCGTATAGTTACGAAAGCTACCGTAAAATTATCGCAAAGTGACTACCGTAAAGTTAGATTTACCGTAACGTCCCCGTGAAACTACCGTATAGTTATGAAGCTACTGTAACGTTATTGTAAACGGTTAATACGGTTACTGTAACGTTATAGTTACGAAAAGCTACCGTATAGTTATCACAAACCTACTAAGCCGTTATCGTAAAGTTTCCGTAACGTTATATCATAAAGTTGCCGTAAACTACTGTAAAGTTACCGCAAAGCCATCATAACGTTATCGTAAAGTGCTGGTAAAACTACCGTAAAGCTACGGTAAATGGCTATAGCAAAGCTACCACAAACGTTTACCAATGAGTTAGCCATTGCTGTTTTTTTTTTTTTTTTTTTTTTTTTTTTTTTGGGGGGGGGGGGGGAATTAAATTCGTTATACTTGACCGGCCAGAAATGAAGTATGACCGAGCTAAAATTTATTTGGCCGGTCATCTTGACCGGTGGACCTCCCAAAATTATTTCCAGCCCTGCAGTTTTAAATAAGTGAAAAAAATTTGTTACCTTGAACTTGATGTTGACATATGTTTTCTCCCATTCAACTTTCAATTCATAATGTATTTTATCCCCAACTCCTGATGGCATAGGAGGCTCAGCTTTATCACCATTTTCAAAGGTGTGTGACCATTTCTCAGCAGACAAAGATGATCCCATTGTAACTGTTGCTGTCAGTGGTCCACTGCATCCATTTATTTGCACAGTCAACACCATCCCATCACTTTCTGGTGATGTGCATGTGATTTTACTACAGTGGTTGGTAACAGGACACACAGTGCCATCACTGAAGTGAGCAGGAGAGCACATTCCTTGATTGTGGTGTTTCTCATCAGGGTGCACAGGTTTTGGTGTATGTTCCTCACTGCTACCTTCCTTCGGGATCATGTCTTTAATAAATTATCAGATGTTCAAAAATCAGTAGAAGCTATGCAACTATGTAACTTAACCTCTTTTAATTGTACAATATACCTTTGGAGGTTTCTTCAGTGTAACAGCTCTTACTAGTATCTTGAGATTACTCTGACATAAGATATATCTTAACCTCTTTAACAATTCAAGCTTATAGAGCTTGCTATCTTAACTTCCTTTTCCAATAGATTAAAAATTAATTGTCAAATTTTTTATGAATTACATGTAGTCTTAATGTGAGCATCTGAATCAGCTTTTGAAAGCTACAACTCAAGGCATTTTTTGATAGCTGAAACATAAACAATTCAAAAAGCCGCCCAGGTGTTAGAGGCCCTGCACCTAAGAAGTGACCCATGATTCCTTGCTGAAAAATAAAATCGGCCAATTTTTTGTCATATGTAAAGGTTGCCAAACTTTATTTCAAAATGAATTTCTCTTGTTTTAGTTTTGTATTTTTCCTCATTACTCATGCGCGTAGCGGCATGAGTTATAAAATGGGCTGTTTTTCTTTTTTTATTTTTATTATTTTTTTTTTTTGGTGTCACGATTTTGCATGCAAATTTATGCACGCATATTTTAAATTGGCACTTCCGGTTCATAGACTTCCTGTTTAGTGACTTCCGGCTACTCCCACTTCCGGTAAAACAGCGTTACTGAAGTGTCACGACAGCATCTCCTACAACCCTACTTACATTACTAATGTTCACGTTAGGTATATATAAGACGTAGAACAATCAGTGGCTTCATTGTGGTACAGCCTTCATTTACAAAACATTCAATAGTAAAGAACGCAGTTTGCAGGAACGATGACTGAATGGAAGGAGTAACTCTTCTTCATATCGGACATCTTCTTATCATGTTTAAAATATATCATAAAATTTTCGTACGCATGCGCATGAGTGTAGGCTGCTTGCAGCCTCTTGTTTTATTTTTCAGCTGGGAATCATCGATCGTTTCTTAAAACTACAAAACTGACAATTAACGGGTGAAATTGTCAGTTTGTTGTCTCTGGTTTGGATTTTTTTAATCATATATGTTTCGACTGGCTCAAGTTTTTAAGCTTTTACATTGTAATCAGATGGTTAACTGAAAACATAAATACTCTAACTTGCCGCATTTAGGGAGAGGTAGCTCTGCAGTCAGGGTACTAACACTTCCAGATGCACTTGATTCTTCTATCCCCTTGATAGACATAGTTAACTGAAACAAAAAGATCAAAACTGTGAATAATTATGATCAAAATTTAATGTGCCGTTAAAAATACTGGGGCCCAGTGACAAGCTCTGTGGGGCTGCAGCATGTGTTGCTAGTGGTACTGGGTCTAGCCAAGTTATCATGACGAATCAGCAATCAAGATTCCGCCCTGCTTGCAAAATTGAAATTTTCCCTGGGCGAAGTTGTATAAAGCACAATTAAGCTATTAAACCCAGGACTAGTGTCAATTTTGAATCCGGTTAAAGAACTCAACAATTGAAAATTTTCCAAAGTTTTCAGCCCTTCAGTTTCGACTTTAACTTTTCTTCACTACTAGCTACAAGTGAACTTTTGAAAACATTTTTTAAACACAGAAATGAAATCCTCAGTTAACTTTTAATCCAGGATTGGCGTTAATTGGCTAAAAAATTAGACTCTCCAAGACTGGGCAACTGGCCAGTTCCTTTAAAAGCTTTTAAAGATTTTTCCTTGTCATCATTTCTAAACAAGATATATAAAGTTCACACTTGATCCCTAATGTTTTTCCATCATGACCAAACAAATTCAACTGTGTTCACATACATGTAGAGTGGATCAACTTCTCTATCCAGGATAATTCAGTTGAAATTCTCATTCTCCAGGGCATTAACAAGCAGTTTAATAAATACAGTGGAAGCTCTCATAAGTGCGGACATCCTTGGGATGTGATAAAGGCATCCATAACTGAAGCTGGCTGCTTTTAATATACCAGAATGGTTCTCATAAGCAGCCACTAGAGGTGCAAAGGATAGATGACCACTTACAGGAGCTTGCCCAGCAAAAAATAAACATTGAGAATGCAAAAAATGCTACCGTATAAAACAATTTTTTTGTTTTATTGCTCTGTGCAACGTCACGATAATGGTGATAACTGTATATACAGTCCTAGGACTGGCCCTTAGTGATTAAAGAACAAGTCATAATTGCAACCAACATTAATATTACCAGTCTCTCGAAAATGCAGTGATACAGTTTACAAATGTTTACAAGTACTGTATCTTTCTGTATCAGTTTTTAAAGTGGGAAAAAATAAAGAGAAGACTGTTGTAATGGGAAAGGGACTAAACAGAGGAGCCAGATATGGCTTGGAAATTCCTTGCCAGTACATTTTTATGGTGACACTAAAAAATTAATGTCTCTGCCACGGCTGAAATTGAAACTTGAGTGCGTTGGCTACACTGTTGTGCTGACGACATTGCAATTCCAGTCACAAGCATATAATACAAGTGGTGTTTCGAATTGTAACCAGATGTGTATGACAACAATACAAACTCTGAAATATGGCACTGTAATCAAATGAATGCACTGTAAAATTATTTTGACGAATAGCGATGTGAAGTTGATTGATTAATATAACATTCATAGGCTGATGGAATTTCCTTTCGGGTGTCTGCTGTAACATGTCAGCGTAATAATTCAGTTTGAAATAAATAAAAAAAAATTTGTTACCTTGAACTTGATGTTGACATATGTTTTCTCCCATTCAACCTTCCATTCATAATGTATTTTATCTCCACTGCCTGATGGCATAGGAAGCTCAGCTTTATCACCATTTCCAAAGGTGTGTGACAATTTCTCAGGAGACAAAGATGATCCCATTGTAACTGTTGCTGTCAGTGGTTCACTGCATCCATTTATTTGCACAGTCAACACCGTCCCATCACTTTCTGGTGATGTGCAAGTGATTAAACTACAGTGGTTGGTAACTGGACACACAGTGCCATTATTGAAGTGGGCAGGAGGGCATGTAGCTACAGTAGAAACATTCAGAGTGTTTTTACTTAATAATAATACTTAATTATCTTTAGTATATTTTGCGTTTTATTTATCAAAGTCCTGAATGTAACCCTTTTAAGTTATGATTTTTTTATTATGAGAAGGTTCTATATTACATTTCTAGTCAGATCTTTTGCCGCCATGTAACCGGCCAATACCACTTTCATCAAAGGGTCACGTCCGTCTCACACACTGCTAATAATTAATCCTTTGCTTTCTCATGACATGAGCTTGGGCTGCCTGTGCTCCTTTTAGCTTTATTACTAATTGTATTCACTATCTTCACCATCACAAAGCTGTTGCTACAGTTATTGTTCCCTTTTGGCCTTTGTCTTATTTTTGGCCTATCACATCAAAAAAACAAGCTGAATGTAGATTACAAACTTTTTACAGGAAAAGATGTATTAGAGCATGATACATGTAGAAACAAATTCTTTATTTGGATCAGAAAGGTTTCATGAGAATATATTGACCACTAAATTTGATTTTACATGAATAGGTAAAGCAGGGAGGAATTGATTTACCTAAGGATTAATAGAAATTGGTCTCTTTTATCTACAAATATTAGTAATGGTCAACATCTGGTATAATGAAAAGGCAATTTGGTGAAGCACTCATCTGTTCTGAGTTGCTTGCCTGTTATTGGTTCAAAATGAGACCAGTGTCTGTCTTATAACACGCACTCAGGCCATTCTCTCATTACTCATTGTGAGCTGATTCAATTGGTGCTGGCCTTTATTGAATCTTTTTTGGTGACAATACAATATACAATACAATACTTTATTTTTCACATTTCCATGACATTTTTGTTACAAGAAAATAATTATATATCTAGCTAAACTAAAATTACTAAAACGATAGGACGAATAACTAAATATAAATAACATTTGAGGAAATGCCTAGCGTCTAAGTTAACCATACAGTTTTCTAGTAAGACACTAGTCTTGTATAGTATCAATTCACATGTAGACATCTATTACAAACACATAAACACACACACTGCACACAAATAGCAAAAATAGCAAAAATAGCAAAAAATAGCGAAAATCAGAAGACGACTGGGGTTGGACATTATATCTGTTTCAACAACAACAACAATATCAGCAAAAAATATAGAAGAAAATGGATGTGTGCATGAGTTTTGTTTACCATGTCATCAAATTCCCTTTGAGTTGTAGCGTTATTAAAGTACTGTCCCCTACAAACCAAACAGTACTTAAAAAGATATATTGTGCGTCATAAACAAACGTCTGATCAAAAAAATCATACCATCATCTCTCCATCAATTTTTACTCTTTTTCAATAATTTCTTTCTGGATGAAAGATCGTTCTGAAACATTTATTTTAACCTTTTAAAAGCAATTTTTGAGAAAATGGTCTTTCTGAAGGTACTCTGTAACTTTAAAATGCTCTAACTAACCTCTCCTTCTCCCACGGACGGTGTAATCTGCAGGTTGCAGGTGCAGGGTGCAGGTTGCAGGTACAGGTTTTGCAAGTTGCAGGTGCAGGGTGCAGGTTGCAGGTACAGGTTGCAGGTTCTGCAGGTTGCAGGTGCAGGGTGCAGGTTGCAGGTGCAGGGTGCAGGGTGCAGATGCAGGGTGCAGGTTGCATGTACGTAGTTAATAATTAAAAGTCAATTTGACTTTAATTGAATGTAGCACGAGTCAAGTTCGAGTCACTAGTCACAAGCTATTTCTCTTTTGTCTTTTTATGTCGTAAAAAATAAAATAAATAAATAAATAAATAAATAAATAAAAGCTATCCTTCACTACCCAACACTTCCCCTGAAAAAATCTTACCTTAATATGTACACAAATCAAGCGGGGGTATTGTTTCCAAGTCAAAATCATGGAAAAAAGCTGCGTCGGCTTCGTTCGAGTGCCATCTTTGTTGCAATGAAATTATGAACCCTGGAATGTCGGAACGGCGGAACGGCGGATGAAACACCGGAAGTGATCGGGGTGTAAATTGTTATTGTCAAAAAGATGAACAGTGCGATTTGAAATGTTTTATTATGAAGATCGCGAGAGTTTAAACTGATTAAATTCCTGTTCCATCTGTAGATAACGGCTTTTTTTTTCAAAAAAAACCTATTCCTCGTTCGAGTGCCATCTTGTTGTAGCCATGTAATAGAACAAGGACCACTGGAGCGCCGGAACGCCTTTGGTGCTCATGTCATATCGGGGGATGTATTGTGAAGTTTGAGATTGAATGAAAAAAAAGTATTTAATAAAGTAGTAATGAAAATGTGAAGTTTATTGAAAATAAAATTAATCAAATTAATTAAATATGCAGTGCAGTGCCAAGAATAATAAATCTATAGGTAATAATATATATAATATAATAATACTTTAAGAGGAGGCCTCCAATCAGTCATTGCTGCTGGCACCCTTATAATTATAAATTAATCCTCTTGTTAATTGTTATGAGTAATAACAAAGTACTTTTCTGGTGAATGCCATATACCAATCAAAACAAATGCAAATGACGTAATCACAAGAACATTGGTGCAAAGGGCCGAAAACTGTGCAAGTCAGGCCACAATTAGTTTTGGCATTACTCCCAATTTATTTAAAACAAGATTCACAACATGTTTACTTTCATACTTTCCATCGAGTCGAAGCCACAACCACGTTCATGGTGAAGCATGTGATGAGTTCATCATTAAACTGGAACATGATATGTTATGCGAAAAAACGGAAACAAAATAACAGACGTTTCGAAACAACTGTCTGTTCATTAGTGTAAATGCCGTTACTGTGATTTGTACATATAATCATGAAACTGTCAGTTTAATAAAACATTTCAAATCGCACTGTTCATCTTTTTGACAATAACAATTTACACCCCCGATCGCTTCCGGTGTTCGATCCGCCGTTCCGACGTTCCAGCATTCCTGCTTTCATTACAACAAAGATGGCGCTCGAACGAAGCCGACGCAGCTTTTTTCCATGATTTTGACTTGGAAACAATACCCCCGCTTGATTTGTGTACATATCAAGGTACGATTCTTTCAGGGGAAGTGTTGGGTAGTGAAGGATAGCTTTCATTTATTTATTTTATTTTTTACGACATAAAAAAGACAAAAGAGAAATAGCTTGTGACTCGTGACTCGAACTTGACTCGTGCTACATACGATTAAAGTCAAATTGACTTTTAATTATTAACTTCGTACCTGCACCCTGCAACCTGCACCCTGCAACCTGCACCCTGCACCCTGCATCCTGCACCCTGCAACCTGCACCCTGCAACCTGCACCTACAACCTGCAGACCCTGCAACCTGCAGATTACACTGTCCGCCTTCTCCCATAAACTGAAGTAAAAGAGATTTATTTAGACCAATTAACATCTCCAAAAATGCTTTGACCTTAAGAGTCATAGAGCATGCTTTATTGTAGCCAAAATGTACATGTATTTTGTTTTTTGGTTTGTAAAAATACAGACCTGATTGGCTCTTTTTTACTTTAACTTAATACAATAATATTATAATCACAAAACAAGATCTAACTAACCTTATTTTGTATGATTGTAAAAGTTGTGTCCTGTGTAATTCTTAGTTTGTACACATAATTATGCTACATTTGGATTAATATTCTATAAGATTTTATGTAATAGAGTTTTATACAAAAATTATCCTACTTATCATTTATCTATGTAATTTAGCTTAGCATTAATTCTTTACTTAGATAGTTTAGATAGGACTGGTGTCCTTATTTAGTGGGTAACTGCTATATTTTATCTTTGACACAGAAATGAAGTTTTTATTATTATTACTTTATTACATGTATCATTATGATTGCTTTTGCAAGAGAGTGCTTTCTTGGATCAAATAAACACAAGTTGTCAGTGAAATATTTCAAAATTTGACATAGGCAGGTTAAATAAAAAAATATATAATAAATATCCTAAATTTTCCCTTGGCAGTGTTTATAGCACAAGTGCTAGTGGGACTGAGCATTCAAATTAAACATAACATTTTAAAAATCCCAACTGGCAGGAGGCAAACCAGTTGGCTATTTTACAAGCGTGGCCGAGGATCTGAACCTGGGTCTACCGTGAAACAACTCCAGCAAGTGGCCAGAGTGGGACTTGAACCCAGGACCTCCGGATTTCAAGTCCGGCGCCCTAACCACTCGACCATGCTGCCTCCTGAGGTTATGCCCTCAGCCCTTCAATAACACTGAAGAAAAACATGCTTACCACAATCCCCAGTCCAGACAGCTGTGTTTCCTTGCAGCCATATAACATTCACAGAATTAACAACTGATGTAGTTACATTCCCAATCAATACCACCTGAAAACAAAAGTCAAATTCACAGGCATTTTCATTATTATATACCTGGTCAGATTTTGGTGGCTTAAATGTGGGCCAGATAATGAGGCTTCACTGAGCAACTGAAAATGTGGTGAATAAAAAACACTTGACCCACCATTTTGCAAGCGCTCAAAAACTGATCCCCCGATACTTTTAGACCAGTCCCTTAATTAATTCATGCAGTTATTGTAGTGTTAGCTCTTACTGTGTAATTCATGCCGTTTCCTTCGGTCTTCTGAAGTCCAACAAACAACGAAGCATTAGCAACTGGCAGTCCTCCATAAGAAATGCTTGGTGTGACACCCAATTTAGCTTTTTCTCCATCTTTAAAAGTGTGTGACCAATCCAGTTTACTTCCGGGATGCTGTAATGTCACAGTAGCAGTCAATGGATTGTGGCAGCGGTTTATCTTGAGAATAACTGTTAACTTATGAAGACCTCGTGTCACAACACATTCCACTCTACTGCAATTATCACTGAAAACACAGTGTTTGCCTGAAGAAGGAATACTTGGCATGAAATCAGCTTGAGGGCATTGGTCTGTTGAGCGATAAACTCTCCTTTTGTCAGCTGCAAAATACACGATGTACAAGTTTATAGAGATCAGCAAGATGGAGATATGAAAACAGTTTTTGTTGCAGAGAAAACCATAATCTCAGGGGGGAGGGGAGGGTGCTCTGTATATTTTAGGGGGGGAGAGGGGTGGTGTGTTGCTCTTAAACCCTTACCCTTTACCAGACTATGTTTAGCTGTATTTTGCAACCCTATTCTAGCTACACCGCAAATCCCTACCCTATCCCAGACTCGCCATTTGCCAGAAAATGAATCCCAAAGTTTACCCGAATTTCTCAATTTTATGCTGATTTTTCACTTTAGATGGTCCAAGTTTGGGCCCGTGCTGCTAAATCCCGCTCAAGGAAAAAAAAACATTCCCGAAATCCATTCCCTCAAAATCGCTTAATTTTATTGTCAATAGTCAGCTACTGAGTTTCATGTTTTAACTCCCTTACAGACCTCCTAGGAAGCACTCTCGGTCCTCTGCTGCCAGCTCATAGCATTTGCTCACCTTGCCCAATTTCGTCTGGCCAGCAAGAACTCACTTTGAGCTGCCCAAAGTTGTATTTCAAGTGCCTGATCACACACAGCAGACCTATCTGCCACTGTTGCAAGGCATGTTGGGAATGGCAAAACCGGAATGGAGTTCCCGCCCAAAAATTATACAAAATTACCATAAGTCTGGAAGCACTTCAGATATTAGGCATTACAACAACAACAACAACAACAACAACAACCATGCAACAGGATACATAGCAAATGGCCCACAATTCACAACACTGCCCCTTTTCTGTTCCCACAGGATATCAAACTTTCTCGCCGGCTCATCTTGTCCATTGTTGTATCCCGTATTATGTAATATTCTCACAGATTTGTAATTAGCTATTATGTAAACAACAACAATTTTATTTCACACCTTCCAATTACAACAGTAAGTAAATAATTAATTAAAGTAATAAATAGAGATACTTGCCCACTGCTAATAGCAAAAAAGGCTAATTGAGGCGGAGGAAAGATTAATACAAACTTAAGTTAATAAAAGAAAAGATTACCTAAACTAGAGGTCAGAGAAGAAAAAATAATAATAAACAAACAAACAAACAAAAAAAACAACAACAATGCAACAAGTGCAAAACCTTATTTATAGTGCATCAAATAATTATGCTTTCCAAGGTCTGATAATTTGCTGAAGCAATTGATCAGACGAAAGACTTCAATATAGTCATTCTCAAGCTTTCAAAAACTCATTTTTAACCCGTGAATATACGCGCATGCGTAATGAACGGGTTATCGGTAACGGCGACAGATATGCAAATGAGTCACTCACTCGCTCACTCCTTCCATCAGCTGTAAACTTAGTGACGTAATGCTTTGTTACGAATGCGTTTTGTAACAAGAACAGCGTGAATCCAGCGATAACAATAACTAAATTGGTGTAAACGAATATAAACAACAATAAGCTTAAAGATATTTCGCATTTGGAGTCTTTAATGCAACGTTAAAATCGATCTAAAAGGAATTTTAAACTGAGACACGCGCTTTGATGGTTATCTACCTTCAAGTAATAAAATTTATCCCATTTCAAGTTAGTGGTTGCGGTGGTCGAGTGTGGTAGGCGCGAACTTCTAGCCGAAAGGTCTAGGTTCGAATCTCGCTCACGCCGTTCGATTCTTCTTTTTTTTTCTTTCTTCTTCGGACTGAACATTATGAAAGTGATGTACTGTATTTTTATTTTTTGCGTTTGTCAAAAATCCTTACGTTTATTTAAAAAAAAGGTATTGAACCGCAATATTGCGTTACGCGTTAGCATTTCAAATTCACGGGTTGGCTCTAAAGAGCCTTTGATTATTATAATTCATGAGCATATCAGCCTATCGCGCGACGCAAATCAATCACATGTATGAACCTTTATACCTGGTAATCTACAGTCATTGTGAAAAGCCTGGTGGGGCTTTGATTTCAGTCACAAGGGAGTATGGGGCTGAATGTGCAAACAATGCAATTATAGCTAAATTTTTAATGAGAATGATTTTAAAATGACCACCGTGATCTTTATATAAAGATCACACGTAATCTTTATATAAAATTAATACTAATATGGGTGGTAATTATTCAGGATTTGTAGCACAACAAATGGTGACTTAAATATTTTTGTTCAGTACTGTTTTACGATATCTAGTCTTTTGCCACTCTATTTGGAATCTTGTCAACAAAATAAACAACCATAAGTTTAACAAGTGAGCCGTTATTTGAATGACACCAGCGGCGAGCGCCCTCGTGTAAATTGCCAGGTAAGCGACTGATTCGGAAAAGCAAGCTGCTTATTTCTTCTCGTTCTCTTATACTGAAAAAAAAAAATTGTCAGACGTTTTATTTACCTGTCAACTTTGGTATAGCATTTTTCAGAAGATTATTTTTTTCCTCACAAATGTAAAATCCCAAAACTTTTTCAGGAGCCGGGAAGCAATGGTCACTTTGTCGAAGACTTGGCACATGTGTTGTATGCTAATCAGTCTACTTGTTGTTCTTGTATGCTAATTTCCTCTTTGCACAAAAGCTCAATTGTTTTAATTCTGAAGGGACACGCTTTTGAATGCTTTTGAACGCTTCGCCTCGAGTTTTTAAACCTAATAATACACTACTGCTCGTTTTTTAAACAGTACCTAAAGTATCAAGAAGTATTTGTTTAATCTTATTTTGAAACTTGGGTTTACTAAGAGATTCATAATTAACAGAATGAGGAATAGAGTTCCAAATTGATACACCAATCCTTGCAAAAGATTTTTTCATTTGGTCAGTTCTAGAAGCTTTCATATAGAAACATTCATTTGACGCTTGCAGATCGTACTGGTTTTGGTGAATTGGTTAAAAACATTAGTTGGGACGGATTGCTCATGAATACCGTACATTAAAGGGGCTATGTCACAAACTTGAAAAACGTCCGGCAGCCATTTTTCAAGTTTATGCCATCAGCATGGAAATCAGTCACAATCCATTCAATCCTGGGGAGCTGAGTGCTCCGAAATGTCTCAAATTGTTGACACACGTTCTGCAGAGAACGGCAAAGAAATTTTTCAAAGTGTGTAACGCACGTGTAGAGCAGTTGTTTTCCTAATTAAACCTTTTTTTTTTCACGTTCTCGTTGCCGTCGCCGAAAAGCCCAGGTAAATTGATTTTACCTTGGTAAATCAAATTTAGTCAGGTAAAAGTGCTTCGTGTAACCGTGGCTACTATTGCTACTTAAGTTTATATTTATCTAAAGTAAATCATATCCACTGAATATCAGCTTATTGCCGCTTTCAGTGAAGACGCTAAATCGAACTACAGAATAAACTGTTTTGTAACGGTATCTTAAAATTATTTAATAAGTCTTAAGTCCTTGAGTCTCAAGAGTTCTAAATCTCATGCGTCTCAACAAAAGCGGAAAAAAATTGTCAGTCACGCACGAATAACTTCTTGGAACTGAACACCACATGGCATTCTACAAAGTGGAATGTTTGTACGAGTATCAGTTGAGATAAAACAAATGATATAAATCCTACCTTGAATGGCTGTAAGATAGAACAACACAAGAACAAAGTGCAAAGCGGCTTCCATAACGCTGCCAAGTTCTGCTGACTTCGCGCGATGTGTAATTTGGTGTGGGTCTGACAAGACGTTATTTTTCACAGAGTGATCAACCGCTGACCATCAAAAGCCTTTAATACGATAAAATCAGTGAAAATCCCGACCGGGCGTGGGGGGAGGGGAGACGGAGGACATAGGTACCAATTCTAAAACAACACATGAACTCACACTTTTAATAGCGATGGAGACAACAATAATCCATCTTTGTCCACACGCTCATGACATCTTTTCATTTCCTTCTTTTTTTTTTTTAAGTCATCTTGGTTTTTTTTTTATGTTACCATGTTTCCACCAACAGCGTGACTCCACCGTTTGATATATAAACTACACACAACCCACAATTCCTTGATTCGCTTTGACGAAGGACCAGCACAGGAGGGAGGGGGCGTCTATCGGCAAAACATTGGTCGAGTCATCACTGCCAGTGTGGCATCATGGCGTCCCTACTCTAAACTGAGCAAGCCAAGGGGTGTAGACAAAACGTGGACCCCCCTTTCTGGACCCCCTTCTGGACCCCCCTTCTGGACCCCTTCTGGACCCCTTAATTTTTCGGTAAAAAAAATAAAACTAAATAAAATAAAAATTAAAGTATTATAAATAAGCTTAATTAAACAGGGCACTGCAACTCACCTGAAATTCTTCGATCGGTGAGTTTGACTTTCTGGCTAAATTCCACAGGTTATTCCCAGTTGAAGCTGAAACTCCTTCTTTGCAATCAACTACTTAATTTCATGATATATTTAAGCGAAAAGTAGCGAAAACGTCAAGAATCCGCACGTACAAGTTCACCGATCTTACATTTGATGTGTTCACAGCCCTATTTCGGAACCAGAAAGTGTTACAGTCTTTTTTCAGAGCGTGCAAGTTTCCTTGTACTGTTGTCCTAAAACATCTGAATCTTGCATAGTAGTTACTCATTAATTGTTAGGATTTGTACGTTCACGTGCCCCAGTGTTTCCGATATTTAGTGAGGTCCTATTTATTTATCCCTTGTAGCCACTACTCAATTTTACAGTGCAGACTTACATCAAAATTTGTGCAGTTAGGCCGTCCCTTTTTTTCTCTGTTTACCGTTGTCCGACTGACCATTATATTTGTGTTTTCAAAAAAGTTATGCTGGCAGATCACAAAGAAGTGTTGGTGGTTCATCTTTCCTTCACTTTTCTTGGCTGAGTTTAACTATGACACTGATCTTTTCTTTCTCCATTGCCGCCATGTTGATTTTGTAACCAAGTCTTTTTTTTTCCAGGCTCCACAGCAATGATGCTTGGGTACCGGGCCTCCTAGTTCCAGATTGCTTCTGTTTTTTTTTTAAGGGGTCTTTTTTCTTTAATCTGACCGACGACCCAAAATTAGGAAACAATTCAAGTTTGATGGTAAGAGAAGAGAAAAAAAGGGGAACAGCCTTATTTCCATAATGACACTATACCCAAACTTAAATCTCATTGGTAAGACGCTGCATTGCGACCTTGCTTCCACCTGCTGTTAGGTGGACTGAGTAACGTCCACCTCTTCCGCTGTTTCTGTAACAGTAGAAGGCGACACCAAGTCCTACAAGAACCAGCACAAGGACTGGGAGAAATATGACCAGGACCTGCACAGAGGTAGGCTGCTTACTGAACCACTTCTGAGGACCTCCTAATGATATAAAATTAAAAAATAATATATTTTCAATTTTATATTTAAAATGAGGCAACCAACACTAATACAAAGTCTTTATTCTTCCATGACTATTAACATTAATAACCACACTCAGGGATGTAGATTCAGTTTTTAACAGCTGGGAATATAGAACTGACAGCTGGTTAAAAGCAAGAAAAATGAAGTTCTTATATAGCTGCACTAATGGCTTTTGTAGCCAGAAAAATGACGTTCACAGCCAGGGTAATTTCCCCGGTTCCCGGCTATTATCTACATCCTTGCACACTTCAGGTTATTTAATCCAAAAACTTGGAAGCTTGAACCACCTTGTACTGCCAGCAATGGCTTTCACTTAAATGGTCACACTTTAGGATTTCATCCACAAACTGAAAAGTTACAACCACCTTGTACAGCATAAGGGACCGTTCATTATTTATGGGAGGGGGGGGGGGGATGGGTGAGAAATTAACAAAATTTCCATTTTTTTTTCATGTCCCCCCCTTACTGAATCTGGAATTTTTCAGGTCCCCCCTGTTCTGTTGGGGAAGAATTTCAACACCCCCCCCCCCCCCAATTATTGATCTGATTTCTATAAAATAAAAGTTGTATTGTATGTATCCATACCGTATTTTTGTGGGGGCGTGATGATGTAGTGGCTAGCGTGTTGGTTTTTAGATCTAAAGTAGGTGAAAATTTGGGGGTGACTGTATTGCTGTCTTGATATTAAAAACTGTGCTTCTAATATCATATTTAGTTTTAAGCATATAGGTGTAAATTTGGGATATGATGGGCCTGGAGTACGATGGGAATGAGGATATGATGCCGGAAATGGGGATAAGGAGGAGACAGAAACCTGTATAAACCAGACATAATCTAGTATAAACCAGACATAAAAGCAATAA
This sequence comes from Cladopsammia gracilis, assembly GCA_022457155.1. Lineage (NCBI taxonomy): Eukaryota > Metazoa > Cnidaria > Anthozoa > Scleractinia > Dendrophylliidae > Cladopsammia > Cladopsammia gracilis. Next base: position 3,870 of record JAJGOT010001392.1, on the reverse strand, counting down.
AACCATAACATGTTGAAACAGGAAATGGAAAAAAGTTTAGAATAATTTTCAGTAAATTTATTAATAAATAGTTATTACAACTTATGGCATTTTGACTCTTGTGTGGTTTTCTTTATCGAACAGGGTTCTCCCTAAATTTCAGCCCAGCAGGTAAAGGATTTTTTGCTAAGCGGTAAAAGGAAAATTATGTGTCTTAAAAATTTTCCTGGGCAAGCGGTTACATGCGGTAATAAGTGCTGCTTCAAGGGGTAAATTTTACCGGTTACCGCCTGATAAGGAGAACCCTGTCGAAGCCATTCAACCACTTGGTCCACTGTGCATTTGAAGAACTAGAGTTAAGACTTTAATAGTTGTTTATTACTATCACAACCAAGACTCAGCTGGGCTATATAAAGATTTATTGCAATATACAAAACCACTGCTACTGAGCAACCTAGAAACCGGGAGTGGTGCACGTGGGTTGGTTTGGTCACTTACAAGGATGACAAAGGACGATCTGATAACTACAAGATACTACTAACAGTTCTTCAACTAATGTCCACGTAGCAGATAAGGACAATTCCTTTGGCTAGGGTTACAAATACTAATTAATACTTTTAACGTCAATCACTAAAACCCTCAGTTTAATACTGTTACAATCCAGTAATATGTTAAATGGTGGGTTAAAACTTTAAGTAATATCGTGTACAATTATGGCAGTACCAAATAAAGAAATTAAAATTATTAATCATGCTCCATGACTGCACCAAAATACTGTGCAAGGCTGTGCTCTTAGAAGAATCGTAGAGAGCTCAAAGGCTTCCAGCCATGAAATCTGGGGTGCCCCGCTCTTATTGGTACACCGTAGTTATGTTTTTGCTTTTTATTTAAGACATCATCTGTTTAAAATTTCAAGACCCCCCTCCATGACAAAAAAATTTCCCCAGGACCCCCCCCCCCCCCTTTTGCAGTGGCTAAAATTTCGGGTCCCCCCATTTTCTCACCCATCCCCCCCCCTCCCATAAATAATGAACGGTCCCTAATAAACAGTACCACAGGAAAGTACTGCTCAGTAGCTTTCATTTGAATGGTCACACTTTAGGATTTCATCCACAGACTCAAAAGTTAGAACCACCTTGTACAGCATAATAAACAGTACCTCAGGAAAGTACTGCTCAGTAGCTTTCATTTGAATAGTCACACATTAGGATTTCATCCACAGACTCAAAAGTTAGAATCACCTCATACAGCATAATAAACAGTACCACAGGAAAGAACTGCTCAATAGCTTTCATTTGAATGGTCACGCTTTAGGATTTCATTTGGACTCAAAAGTTAGAACTACCTTGTACAGCATAATAAACAGTACCACAGGAAAGTACTGCTTAATTGCTTTCCTTTGAATGATCACACTTTAGGATTTCAGTTGCATTTTTGTCTAAATGGAGACAACAAATGACAAACTAGAGATTGAAGTAAAACATTGTGTATTTTCAGTACAAGTTATCAGACTATTACATTAAAAATACATACAAATTGGAGAGGCCCTGCCAGGGTAAATTCCAACAGGCGACATGACCCAAAAAGTAGCGACAGCATGTAAAATGAAATTGCGACAAAAGACAATCTTTCTCGGCACAATTCCGACAGTGACATCAAAGCCGAGAATTAACGACAAAGAACGGTGGTTTGGCATATTTTTTCACCAATTTGTGGTCCTCGAGGAACCTTGAGGTTCCCTTGAGCATCGCATTATACATCATTTCCGCAACTCTAAAATGAACGCAAACAAATGCACAAACTCCAAACGCACCGAATGATAACTGAGCTATTGTAGAACTGTAGTTGTATAATGTACCATTATCCACCTTGTGTTTGTGCAATTTCCGACAGCGACATGAAGCATTGATAAAACACAGACATGAGACATTTTAAAATTCAGACAAGCAACACCCCCCCCCCCCCCCCCTCCCTGGCAGGGCCTCATTGGAGCTAAAGTTTTTAATGGGAGTGCACTGGGAGGGCCATTGCATGTGTACATAATATGTATAATTACATGAATGTACAATATGTACTTTCATACTTGTGCACTACGGGTGTATTGTTTATTTTGAAACTTGTGTACATGTATGTTGGAGTCCTACAAAACCTGTCTGAGTTTTTTAATAGCCCAAACATTAAACAAGCGGCCCAGGTGTTACATGTAATAGTCAAAACTAACAAACAATTAAGCAAGTACAATTTAGTTTGTTGTCTCTGGCTTGGATTTTTAGAACAACGAGTTTCCACTGGCTCAAGTTTTTTAGGCTTGGGTCTCAGCATCATGGTTAACCTAAAAAATAAATACTCTAACTTACCACAATTAGGGAGAGCTAGTTTTGCAGTCAGGATATGGACACTTGCAAATTCACTGGATTCTTCTTTCCCCTCGATAGACATAGTTAACTTAACAAAAAAGTTAAAAATGTGAATACAATCATAATTAAATGTGCAGTTAAAAATACTGGGGCTGGGACAAGCTCCTTGGGGCTGCAGCATGTGCTGCTTCATGTGCTGCGACATGTGCTGCGGCATGTGCTGTGGCATGTGCTGCGGCGTGTGCTGCGGCGTGTGCTGGGGCATGTGCTGCAGCATGTGCTGCGGCATGTGCTGCGGCGTGTGCAGCAGCAGGTGCCGCGGCATGTGCTGCAGCAAGTGCTGCAGCATGTGCTGCGGCATGTGCTGCGGCATGTGCTGCAGCATGTGCTGCGGCATGTGCTGCAGCTTGTGCTGCGGCATGTGCTGTGGCATGTGCTGCGGCGTGTGCTGCGGCGTGTGCTGGGGCATGTGCTGCAGCATGTGCTGCGGCATGTGCTGCGGCGTGTGCAGCAGCAGGTGCCGCGGCATGTGCTGCGGCATGTGCTGGAGCATGTGCTGCGGCATGTGCCGCGGCATGTGCTGCGGCACGTGCTGCGGCATGTGCCGCGGCATGTGCTGCAGCATGTGCCGCGGCACGTGCTGTGGCATGTGCCGCGGCATGTGCTGCGGCATGTGCTGTGGCATGTGCTGCAGCAGGTGCCGCGGCAAGTGCTGCGGCGTGTGCTGCGGCATGTGCCGCGGCATGTGCTGCGGCATGTGCTGCAGCTTGTGCTGTGGCATGTGCCGCGGCATACATGTGCTGCGCAGGTGCTGCGGCATGTGCTGCGGCATATGCTGCGGCATATGCTGCGGCATGTGCTGCTGGTGGTACTGCGACTAGCCAAGTGATCAGGGTGAATCAGTGATTCAAGAAATTATTTTTCCCTGCTTGCAAAATTAACATTTACCCTGATTGTCAAAAAAATTCAAATAAAACTCTAACATGGCCCCTCTCCTGGACAAGACTGGGCAACTGACCAGTTCCTTATAAAAGTTCTTTCTTTGTCATCATTTTGAAACAAAAGAAAGTTCACACTTGATCCCTTGTTTTTCATCATGACCACACAAATTTAACTGTGTTCACATAGAGTGGATCAACTTCTCTATCCAGGGATAATTCAGTTGAAATTCTCATTCTCCAGGGCATTAACAAGCACTCATAAATAACAGGGGTTGCCTTCAGGGTGGGGGTAAACACATCTGGGTTAGGGTTAGAGGGTTAGTAATAGTAATTCAATAATAATAATAATAATAATAATAATAATAATAATAATAATTCAATGTAGAAGGATGCCCAACTGGAAAGCTCCAGGGAAGGCTGGTGTTCAAGGTTATTGGATTAAAAACCTTAGCAATCTTCATGAGCGGATTGCTATTCAGATGAATAAGATCTTGATGGGAGAAGATAGTGTACCGGCATGGATGACATATGGTCGTACTATACTCTGTCAGAAGGACCCGAAAAATGGGAATGCAGCAGAAAACTATCGTCTG
>JAJGOT010001391.1:0-18919 GCA_022457155.1 Cladopsammia gracilis | reverse complement strand
ACGGTGCCACCTATTGTTATTGCGCATACGTTCTGCGCATACATTGCGCGACAGTCGCTCGAGACACTGGTTATTTTTTAAACGCGAACGCGCGAGGTAAAGGCTATGTTCCGCCCACTTTTCATGTCAAACTGTCAACTCCCTGGCTCAGTTTCTAAACTTACAAGATCAATAGAGTTCTCAAAAATCTATGAAAATGTGTTTATAGACCTTCTGCAGCCTAAAAGTGCTAAATTCTTTCTCTATTTTGCAAACGACAGAGCTTCGGTAATGAAACTATTTTGAGCTAAATTGGCGATGCCGCCAGCAGAACGCGTACGTTTTGCCTTTCTTTCAAAGATTGTTTACATTGGCTCCTTTTCTCCATTCAAAATTTCAACAAAACTTCAAGTCAAACCAGACTAGTGTTTTTTATATATTTAAAACAAGCATCCTCAAGGCATTTAATCCAAGGAAAGGCTGGCATGTTGTTATTTCCAATTAGCACAAGTTTTTGTTTTGACGGCCAAACTCGCGTTGTTTGAAATTTTTGTTTAAGAACTTATCTGCAAAAATCTTTTGCCAGTGGCCATTTTTGCGAATAAAAAAAGTATAACAAAAAGCAGAAAAACAACTGTTCGAGTTAAATCAAACAAACGTCGAAAAGAAGAATTGAGATGAGCAAAGCGTTTTCAAAAAGACCGTTTTTGAGAATTGATGAAGATATAAAAACAAGGCTGAAGCCAGCAACTAAAGAAAACTGGCCGCTCCACAGCCAAGAAGTATCCGACTATAGTTTTCCCTCCCTCGATTGTTGGCAAGCATGGTTTTTAGTGTAATCTTTCGTAAACACATTCGTGCAGTTAGGTACAATTGATTTCCTTTATTCTCTATCATAGGTAAGTGATGTTTTTCGAAGTCGCATCGTGTCAGTTCTCGACTTCATTGCATTACTCCGTAAAAACTGAAATCTTAAATTAAGACGTTTTTTCATCTTAGAGACTGGTGCCTAGATAAGATGGAAATTTTTACTTAATTTAAGACGCTTCATCTTAATCAAGATGAAAAATCGTCTTAAAATAAGATAATAACTTCTTAAGCAGGAGGTGCAGAGGAAAGATAAACGTTCATCTTAATTTAAGGGCGGTAGTCTTAAAGTAAGATTTTTTATGCCTTAACTTGAGTTTCATAATGTCTTAAATACGAGGTGCCTAGATAAGATTCATTTTCGTCTTATTTTAACATTCAAAAGCATCTTAGGACATTGTAAGAGGATACTGATATCTTAATTTAAGATGCTTTCCTTTTTTTCGCCTTTTTTTCTTTTATTTGATCTGGTCTGTGGTAGATAAATATGAAAGGGAAGAATGTACGTAGAGGAGAGGCAAATAAAAAACCTGGAAGACTGTAAATAACGTTATGCTCATTTATATTCCATGAGTCATATCTCATAATATAATGACAACCGCGGCCCACAAATGAAAAAGACGTTTTCGTATGTGCCTTCAACATTAACTTTATTTGCTTATCCTAAAAGGTAATAGTACATGTAGTAAGAAAAGAACAACATATTTCGCTTTGTTTTACCACTGTACTTCGATCATACATTGCTTGGCGGGTTACTTAGAATCTATTACCTTATAAATGCAATCCGAACATTTCACATATCGAGCTCACATTTCTTCGTGCATAATCGCACATTTAACTGATTGAAAATAGGTTTCGTATTGGAGAGACACACCTATAGGAATACCAATACGGAACTGAATAAGATTTCAGTTTTTACGGAGTAAACTCTTATGCATGAACACATGTTCCAGTGAACGTATTTTGCTTATTGTGTGCAATTTCAGTCTTAGCCCCGCAGTTCTTTGTTGGATAGAATGGCGATACAGGCGTTTTGATATGTGATATACTTTAAATTTCTTCTTACAGGCATCTGCACCACAAACTCTTGTAGGAAATAACACGCACCAGCACAATCACTGGGATACTCTAAATCAAATATAAAATATGCGCCGATGAGGGCCACGATCGCTGAGGAGGACTCTTTAAAAGACATCCATGGCTGCTTGTCAATCACTAAATTGATGGACTCTACACCTCCATTTTCAGCAGCTGTGGCCAAGAGAAATGGCTGTGTCCTTCCGCTTTTCTCCTTGCACATTTTGTTAAGATCCTGAGGAGCCTGTGGGGGTAAAAAAGAGAATAATCAACCCAACTGTTAACGTAACTAGTACACAGCTGAATCTGCACGAAATCCATTTTGACAATTTGCTACAATGTTCCGTCCTCTTTATTCTAGACTGCGTTTTCAGACTTTTAGATCCTTTGTTTTTAGCTTATAGAATTTACTTTACCAACTACGTCAACCTGTAAGCGTTCTCCCTTTCTACTGAATAGCGCTGGTCGCCCTGTTACAGTTAAAATTCTGCGTTGAAATGTCATGAGGTTCACTAGATGCTCTCTAAGATTTTAACTTTAAGAGTAAACTGGCCCCTGGTTACTTACTTTCTTGATGTCAACAACTTTACTGGGACTTTTTGTTCCCCTCTTTTTGGACATCATAACCTCCAATGCCCCCAAACAGGCCAACTCTTTTAAATCTGTGAAGCAATAATTAAAGGGAATATTCATCCACTTGCTTATGTCAAGTAAACAGTTTGATTCACTTTTATTTTATGTGATCATGGAGAGAGAGAGGCAGAAAGACAGAGAGACGTAGAAAGCGACATATAGTAAAAGTAACTGTTTGTGTATGTGTGTGTGTGTGTGTGTGTGTGTGTGTGTGTGTGTGTGTGTGTGTGTGTGTGTGTGTGTGTGTGTGTGTGTGTTACGGGAGGAGGGGGGGGGGGGGGTTGGGGTTGAGGGGCACAATTCCGAAACAAAATAAATAAGAAAACAATAAGAAAACAAGATTCACATTAACCTTTTAAACTTGTACAGGCATCGTACATTTCTGTCATTGACAGGCAGGCAGGCAACCCTCTTGCGAAAGTCATTATATGTGGCATATATCCTTCCCATCGAGGTACTAGTTCAGTAAGAAGAGTCACTGGAGAACGCCGAATGGTACGAGCATACTCCCGGATGAACTGAAATAACATAACAAGGAGAGAAATAAGCTCAAAATGGATTGCCATATATATATATATATATATATATATATATATATATATATATATATATATATATATATATATATATATATATAATATATATATAATATAATAATATAAGGGATAGCTGATGTTTCATTCGTAGAAAACGATCACGAATTATTCCAATTTTGTAGGAGAAACAAAAAGAAACTGCCATTTTGTTTCTGACCTCCAGCCACTTCTACGATTCCAAATGGGTTAAAATTGTACCAGTACTGAGTAGTTTAGCCAATTGGATGGATTGCCGCATTATACAATAAGTATGGTAACAAGTGGATGCGCCCGTGTAAATAAACAATTTGACGTGAGTGAAAGTTTGAAAAATGTGAAAAGTTGGTGCAAAGTAATCAGTTAAAATGGTAGCAACCTTGTTAGAATGTAATTCGAACAAAAAAGTTAAGGCCATTAAGGTGGTTCGATACAGTTTCACTGGAGACCATACCAACATTTTTCAATCGGCTTTTAAGCGGCCTTCTCCAAGTCAGATTAACGTGAAATTTTCACCACTAACTGGTTTTGAATTGAAATTTGGCAAGATATATTTTCTGGTAAAATCGATATTACCATGACGACGATAAACAAGAAACTTAGAAACCAGTAAAAGTGAAATTTAGCGCGTTCAAGATTTCGCATTGAAAATCCCACATAGCTAGCATCTTAAAGAATGGTATATGGCATATATATTTTGCAAGAATAAAAAAAATTCTGTATGTTTGATTTCAAATAAATCGCAATAACATTTCAAACCTTACTATTTGTGTACTGGTATTAAATTGATCGAGAGATTAACACAATTCCTTAATGAAATTCGTAGTGTCAAAAAGTAACTTGATGTTATGTTTGTAAACCTTCAAAGTTTTGTATACTTACTCCGTTGCAATCTTGAAAACTACTTTTTTTCCTAACATCGCTTCATGTGCAATTTTTGGGTATTTCGATTTTAATCGCTTTTGCAAAAATCTGAGAAACGGCTCGATGGATTTTTTTTAAAACATTCACTGTGCATGCTTACCGATGTGCAAAATATTATCTGAAAGTTTCATTGACATTGATTCACTGGAACGCCTTTAAATTTAAAGATGAAGACGACGTACGAACCGGCCGAAAAAATGGCGTTACAAATTTACTTTTTTAAGTTATTCTCAGTAATGATCTCAAATCAATGCGCACTACATTCTTCCGTGATTGAAACATTGCAATGTACGCTCGTTGATGCAAATTTCTTTACGCAAAAGGGCATTTATTGCTCAAAATAATCCTAAAAAGAGACTTAAGGGAATCTGGAAAGTAGCAAGGAGAGTAATAAGGTACAATCATGCTCGAATATAGATAATAATAGATGCACAGCAGATCACAACGAAAGTATAAATCACGGAGGAATGCAGTGCGCATTGATTTGAAATCATTATTAAGCATAACTTAAAAAAGTAAATTTGTAACGCCATTTTTTCGGCCGGTTCGTACGTCGTCTTCATCTTTAAATTTAAAGGCGTTCCAGTGAATCAATGCCAATGAAACTTTCAGATAATATTTTGCACATCGGTAAGCATGTACAGTGAATGTTTTAAAAAAATCCATCGAGCCGTTTCTCGGATTTTTGCAAAAGCCATTAAAATCGAAAATTACCCAAAAATTGCACATGAAGCGATGTTAGGGAAAACGGTAGTTCTCAAGATCGCAAAAGCGAAAGTAAACAAAACTTTCAAAGTTTACAAACATAACATCAAGCTACTTTTTGACACTATCATTAAGGAATTTCACAAAACCAGTGTTAATCTCTCGATCAATTTAATACCAGTACACAAATAGTAAGGTTTGAAATATTATTGCGATTTATTTTAATTCAAACATACAGAATTTTTTTATTCTTGCAAAATATATATGCCATATACCATATTTTAAGATGCCTATGTGGGATTTTCAACGTGAAATCTTAAACGCGCTAAATTTCACTTTTACTGGTTTCTAAGTTTCTTGTTTATCGTCGTCATGGTAATATAGATTTTACCAGAAAATATATCTTGCCAAACTTCAATTCAAAACCAGTTAGTGGTGAAAATTTCACGTTGATCTGACTTGGAGAAGGCCGCTTAAAAGCCGATTGAAAAATGTTGGTATGGTCTCCAGAAAACTGTATCGAACCACCTTAAATAAAATTAAACCAACACAATACAGTAATATGTTGTAACAGGCGCGTTAAACCATATTGTGGTGCTTACCTCTAACGGATCTTGTAGACTCTTGTATTTAGTCATGGCATCCTTCACTCTGTTTGCAGCATCCAGTGACCTTATCTCCGCCTCCCTATAAATTTGCGTTTCGCTCATTAGCTTGGATATTACTTCCTGGCGCTTACTTCTGCTGTTTTCTTCCTTTTCCAGGGCTTTAAGGTGATTCTGCGTCGCCAAATCGTCATTCTCTGGAGGAAAATAATCTCCGTCCGAAGGAATCGTAGCTTTTTTCTTGGTAAGCCTTTTGGGCTCGGTGATGATCCCGGCCTTCGTCAGTTTTCTCTTGTTTTGATATCTCTGATTAGAGAACCAAATCCTGATGGCTTCAGCAATTGCACCCTGCATAAAACATAAAGGGCAAAAATAACATTTCAAATTCACAATTTGTACATTTAATTTAGCAGTATTTTTTATCAGAATCTATGCATAATTGTTTTCAAGGTATGTTTTAAAAATTAAGGTTGCACTTTTTATTAACTGAAATTGGTACGGAGAGCACGGAGCATTATTTTTGTCTATGTTTTTACGCATACCCTTGTAAATTTCTCCTCGGGTTCAATGATGTTTTTACTCAGAAATGTTCAGTAAACGTGAAAAGAAACTGAACGCATGTTCGCCGTTAACCTTTCTAATACGACCACAGACTTGATACTCGGTGGTGTCAGATTTACAGAATAGGACAAATGAATGTGGGCTTTTATTGCTTGCATTAGAGGCGGGGCTTTAAACCTCTCAAAGATACGGCGGGGAGGGAGTATGCGTAGTCCGTTCCTACCTCTGGTGGATCGCTGGGCTGTTTCAGGAAAGGATACTTTGTGACAATCATTCTTGCCATTTTCTTCCTTCCCTCACTGTCCAACTGCTGGGAAAATTGCCACGCGGCGTTGCAGTTGTCACTAACAATCGACTTCCGTACTGACGCGTCCATCGTTTTGTTGTCTATTTTTTGTTGTATGATGTGCCTCAGAGGCAAGACCTGAAAATCATCTGGTAGCCTGTTGTTTCTGGCACTGTTTTGAACACCAGGTGATGTTTTCCTGGCGTTTTGCTGACCAGGCGATGTTTCTTTGTTCCTTTGCTGACCAGGTGATGTTTCCTTGTCGCTTAACGAGTCACTGTCACTTCCACGTTTTTCACCAGGCGAAATATCGCAAGAGCTGTTGGAGCCGCTGCTACCAGGTGGCGTCGATGAAAGACTGCTGTCGAAGGAACTGCTAGGCGAAGTGAGCGGATTTAGCGACGACTCAAGGTCCCACTGAGCCTGCGTGTCACTGGTCGCGCGGAGTGTAGACAGCAATTCCAGTCCCGTAGTTTGTGTGTTTATGGTGTCAAGGGCTTGCAGTATGACACTGGATGTGGTTTGTCTCTGTGATATGAAAAAAAAACCCGAGATATAACAGAACTAGCGTTAAGTCGATGGGGGGGAGAGAGTGGGCGTTGTAATATTTAGTTTATAATCATTATGGAGTGTTTTCACATGACGTCACGGCGGCCATGTTGGTGTCCCAAAACAATAAAACGGCGGCCATATTGGTGTCCCAAGCTAATCCTGTGGGGATTGAACTCTTTTCTAATGCAAACACTTTGTTTTGTTCAAATAAATTAGCATAGCTGCAGACCACGTGAGTGAAAACACTCTATTAACCCTCAGACGTACATGGAAACTTGTACCCCACCGTGGTACAAGGGGGGAGGGTTGCTGCAATCCCCCCACCCCCCCCCTTGGGTTTTTGCGATGTTGCAATATTTCGGAAATATTTTACATCTAATAGATAGCCCGCGATGTGCTCTACAAGAACAAGATAAGGTAAATATTATGGGTTGTGACGCTGCTGGGGTTCGTGACGTCATCCAAAATGGCCGCCATCTTGGATTTTACTAAAAATTCAAATTTATCGGGAAAATGTGGAAATTGCAAATATTGTTTGCTAGAGTTGCAAAATAACATACAATTAAACATTTTGATGCTTTGGTAGTATTTTATATGTTTTCTTCACTGAATAAAGGTGAAAAACACGCATTTTTTTTTAAAAATGGCTTGACCACATGTTACTTATGACGTCATATCTCGTTACCATAGCAACCGGTTGTCACCAAACTTCACCAAAATGTGTCTTAAGGATAAATGAACAGCTACTGAAAACGACATGTGCTAATCGTAAATGGTCTTGAAAATATCGGAGAGAAACCTTAAGGGGGCAATCCCCCCCCCCCCCTTTGGACGGTCCGAGGGTTAAGCTAACAAAACTTTTTTATTTGCACGTTATACCACAACAGTATATCCAAAGACTTTTGGTGTTCGTTATGTGATTAATGCCTATTGCAATTCATGCAATATCATACAGTCTAAACCTTGCGCTTTCATAACGTTACCCCTCTACTCTTTACCGCCCTGTTGCAAGGTAATCATCGCGCGCGACTAACCGGCGAAGTCGTCGTTAAATTTGCTTGTTCATTATTGCCCCAGGTAATTTTTTAATCTAGATAAACTTCTTCAATTTTTTTTTTTTCATGATGTGACCAATGCTTTATGTGACAACGGATTTTTCTGATTTAAAATTTTGCGCAATATCCCACCTTTGCGCGTGCTCGGATGTTTGACTGCGTCATGACATGTTCAAAAACTCGTTGGACCGGCGAAAATTACGATCGATTTGGTCAGCGGTAGTGCAAACAAACCAAAACGAACCTTTAGCTTTACGCTCGCGTCATGCTTTGACGACATACTGTCCTGGTTAGGAAGTGAAACATTCTACTTTTGTGGTTACTACATGAAAAAGAAAATCACTGCTACTGCTTTATACAGGTAAAGTAGGTTTTAAACGGTGCAATTTTAATGTATGACACAAGAAAGGCATTAGCAAAAGTTTATAGTGCGGCGCAGAAGTACAACTCTTTCAATCCCCACTACAGTATGTGGCCCCTGGATCGGCAGGACCTTGGACCGGCACTTGCACGAAAATGATGTAATTTTTCTTCGGTAAATTAAATACGACGAAAACTAAAAGTATTCGATGATTTATCAATCAGTCTTCTTTAACATGAGCTATTTTTGGCTTTCCTGCTGTTGCCGAAGACGCGAAATTCCAGTTTGTTGACAGGTACGGTCTGTTTGTCTTTCCTCATGCTTTCTATTTCCAAGGGTCCGTAATCAGCATAGCTATATTTATTACGCTAGTAAATAGTTAAAACGCAATAGTAAACCTGCGATTTTTTTGTCGAATTAAGTCTGAAAGAATCAGTTTCTATTGATGAAAATGAATTCGCTGTAGCGTTTGAATGTTTCGTTTTATCGGCCTTGGAAAAATGTCAACAACTCTCGCTTGGTGGCCCCTGGTCCGGCACCAATGTCGCTTGGAAAATTAAAATGTGCTTATTGACAACTTTTCGCCTAAAGATGACCTGTAACTAAAATATAATTATTAACTACAATGAATATTTTTGTTTTTTAGTCGAAAATGATATTTTAGTACGCTTTAGGCGTATACCGATAAAGAGCGGGAATGACGGCTTTATTCGGAAATGGACTGTTTTGACTGATGTCTTGAGCGCCCGCAAAATATTTTCAGAATGCCTTACCAAGGAAATTCAACTTAAATTTATCAGGAATAATACAAAATACTATTACAAAACACTTTCTCCTGTCAACTCTTGCGAAATTATCGGCATTGAGGGTTACTTTTCGTGTCCTTATTCGAGTGTCGGACCAGGATCCGCAATGCCGATCCAAGGGCCCGCGAGCAAGACCACTATTTTTCGAATTACGGGAAAAGTATTTGAGGAAGGACGTTTTTAGGTTAAGATGTAATAGAGAACCATGAAAGCTATCTCAGGCAAAATTTTAGCTCATGAAGTGTCGATTTCTTCATTGCTTCATTGCTTTAGTGCTGGACCAGGGTCCACAATACTGTACTTCAAATGTGTTTATATTTTTTTCTAGTTTCATGCAGGAATGAAACTCGGGTAAGGTTCGATAATTCGCGAATGATTTTATTATCGCAACAAAAGTTTACGTTAAAATTGCACCGTTGACTACACTTCTAAAAGTTGGATATTTACGTGAGTAAGTTCCGCTTGCGTTACAGCCATGCTCCGTCACGCGTGACCAGTAATTTTGAGAATGAAATGCACATTTGAATATTTCTTTGTAACGTTCGAGATTTGAATGAAACCTTGCAGATCTCTGTGGAAAACACTTTGAAAGTCACGAATTAACGGAAAATAACTTCGCTGCACGCATAAAAAAACCTAATATTGTTCGGATATGTAACATTTCAAACAAAATGATATTTTGTTGCCCTTTGTTTCCAAAAATGCGGTAAAGTTCTCACGGGAATTCCGAATCTCTGAATGAATTTTCAAAACCGAGGCGTAATCTTGAAAACTCCATTCAATTTTTAAAAATGCTGGTCACGCGTGACGGAGCATGGCTGTAAGTATAATCACAGGTAGCCCAAGCTCAAGTGATGTTTACAGGTAACTGTTGCGTAATAGCGAATTTATAAGGATTTGTATGGGGAAAATTCACTTCGAATTTGAGCGTAAAATTAGGAAAGATAATTGAATAAAACTGGCTCACCTGAACTTATTTGTGTGTTTACTAGTGTCTTGAGTGGTTTTGGGGTCGATTCGAAGCGATTCCAGCAAGTTTTAGTTCAACTGTCTGAAGAGACAGTCGAACTAAAACTCGCTGGAATCCCTTTCAGCCCTTTCAGGTGTTATTATAATTTCAACCCGTGAGGTATGTTTGAGTCTTTTATGTCACTTTCTCCCATTCGCAACCAAGCCTTGGAACAAGGTTTTTTAATGGCGGCCGTAAATTCTCGGAAATAAATGTTAAAATTAAATGACTTCTGATGTGCCTAATGAATTGAAATTTGGCAAGATGAGTAAGGAAGTCTAATAGTACACGAAAATGTTAAAAAATGAAAATCAAAAATTTGATCGTAGTAGCACTTTAATAGTTGGGGTGTGGATATTAAATGGAATGGCCCAATTGGAAAATGAAGTACTCCATTATTTTACCCAGTTCAAATCTTAAGTAAAAAAAGAACATTTTCATTGACAAAAAATCTCTTTTATTGTACTAAATTAATATCAACCGCTTTTATTGATTACATTTTGCACAGTTTGGCTTTTTAAATCATGAAAATGAAAACAGTTCATTTGAAAGCAGTGTTACTTATGATGTTGCCTCAAAACATATTTAATTTAAGATGTACTTGTTTTATTGTCACTGGAATTTTTTTTCAAAAACCTGGCTCTGAATTTTGCCCGCCTTCTTGCACCATAAGAGCCAGGTGGTGGTGATTTCCTGGCCTCCACAATAGGTATTGTGTAGTCTGGGAAATCCAGGTCCCAAAAGTGCGGTGGAGTCGAACTTCCGGGCCTTTTTTTAGGGCTATAACGTTTTTGGCGATAAAAAATTTTTTTGCCATCTTTCCACCCAGTAGGGTACAACTTTGCAGTATCTGGACCAATCCACGTAGCTACATATTTTGACCCTCTATTAAGTCGGTATTGCCGCCTCTTTTCTCTTGAAACCTTCGCCTTTTTCTTTGTAGGTCTTTTACCCTTTGACTTAAACAAGAAAAAGAGCCGGCTGTAATCAATCTGCTAAATTTGTTTGAATTTCCTTTTTAGTGCCATATTTTCAGTTGACATGCAAGCACGAAGTGCCAAAGCCAATCAGAATTGAGTAATTTTTTCATGTATACTATTAGTATAATTACAGTTTAGCACAAATAACAGGTAGAAGGGTTTGCCCAACATGTCACTGTTCCCCAATTACATGTATACTAATGAGCAGTATGCTTTAGGAGAGGTTTGACTGTCTACCAAACTGTACATTGTCAGATGAAGCAAACAATTACCATCATTGCCACACATTCCTCTTGAAGCCTCCTCCCTTTTGCAATATCCCCAACTGATTGAAAAAGCATGGTCATATCTCCAGTAGGCATTTCTAAGAAAGTTTTCCCATCTATCTTTTGATCTGTGGAAAAACATAATGCATTGTAATTTTAGTCAGTTTTTTTAGTTCAGTCCTACTGGAGACGTGTGTAATTAAAATTGCATTAGAACATCAGTTCTTGATAAAATGCTGTTTAAAATGCATTGAGCATAAATTTGCAACAGTAGAAAAAATTCATATAAACAATTACTGTTACCATGTCAACCTAAATAGGATCTCAATACATGCGTTATTAGCTTTTAAATAGTAATATGACCCACATAACAAGAAAAAAAATGTCACTAGTTACCTGAAAGGCACTTGGCAATGGATGGGCAAACCAGCCCCACCAACTGAGAAAACTCCTTGGTATCCAAGCTGGTGACATCCTTTCCTGTATCCAACTGTGAATTAGACAATTAAATCCATTAGAATTATGAATATGGTGACTAAATTAAATCTCTAAATGAAGTATATAATAATTATTGATTTCTATATATTTTGTTATATTTTCATACCTGTGAGATCAAAGAGACATGTGGCAGATGAAGGCCCCTGTACCAGTTTTGGAATTTGTACCTGTGGCCAAGAAGGGGGAATATGTTTTCAAGATCTTCACTTGAAAGGCAGCAGAACGCCTGGCCGTCAATATTCTCTACTGCAAAAAGAACATAAAAAAGGTAAGACGCAATTTTAATGAAGAAATTTAACCTTTTTTTCTTCTATTTTGTTACCGAGTTGATTTTGTATTTCTTTGAAAGTGAGTCCAGGTGCGAAACAGAGGTGAAAAGGAATTTGGAAATAACAATTACAATAACTGTGAGAATTCTCGCGCCAATTTTTATTTGTGGCGATCGCATCTTGCATTTTCTCTCTTCGTTTGAACATCAGTTTTAGCTGTGACAACTTTATGACGAAATTGATCATCAATAAGAGGACAGACGCATAAAAAGCCAACGTCAATTTGTTAAATTTACATATCACATAATACCTGCAAAAGCAGCTTTAAAACTGAAACCGTCGATTTGGACGTTAGGTTCCACCCACGCTGCAAGTTCTTGTGGAACCATGGTTAAAATGTTATCCCGCACTTCCATGACGATGAGTTCTTAAAAGAACTGTTGTTTTTTTTTTCTTCGAGAAAGGAATCTTAAAACTTCACCGAGGGCCCGCAGAAGAGACTTTCACATAAAAGTCTCATGAAGTTTGCCAACTGTGGATTTGAGCGGGAGTATTAACTCAACGGTACCGTATTGAATTGACCAATCAGAAGTCAGGGCGTGAGTAGAACCAATCACATCGCGCGTTTATTAGCCAATGAATGACTGCATTTTTGGATCCTGTGGTTTTTCGATCCTTCAAAGTCCATCAAACGTAAGAAGAAAAATCTTCTTTTTCCTCAGGGGTCCGCGTTTTTGAATGACCCCGGCCGCGGAAAAAGTTTGCTAATGAGCTGTGTCTGCAAATTTGCGCTAAAATGTGGCCTTGCTGCCTATGTAAAAACTTCCGTGCGCTGACGTTAAAAGACCTTGTAAAGCACGTTAACATGTTTCATAGTGGGGAACCAAATGTTCAAATTTTGTGTGGAATTCAAGGCTGCGTTTCACGTTACAAATCGTGCAAAAGCTGGCATAATCATGTCAGGATGCGTCATAAGGATATTTATGAAGCCGGAAATTCAAAAGAAAATGAAGAAGATGATATCGCTGATGTTATGGACTCGTGGGAGACTGAAGAAGCACGGGGATTTTCTGATTCCGAAACGAGGGATGAACCAATTTCGGAGACAAATGGTGACCTTGCCGAGAATTCAGAAGAGCGCAAAAAGCGCCACGCTAGAATATTACTTACATTCAAAGAGGACAATCGACTAACACAAACCACCACTCAAAATTTTGTTGAATGCATCAACTATTTTGCAAGTGACATTGTTTCTAAATGTAAGAAAGTTTTCTCGGAGAAAATTTTGCAAACAGGCATGGACGTCGATATTGCTGATCTCGATGACGACTTGAAGGCCTTAGAAAGACCACTTGCTGGCCTTGAAACTCCTTGGAATCAAGCCGTATATTTTAAAGAAGTTTTCAACTGTGCGGTAAATTTATTTTAAGGTGGCACACAACAGTTCCCAGAATTTTCCATCACCTATACTTTGATGGATCAATACTATATTTTTTTTATCAGTTGATGCTTCAATAATGGCATATAAAAAATGTCCATTCATTGATGAACAATTCGTGGTCTCTTTTATGATGTAACAGGTTACCATAGTAACAGTATAACCTGTTAAGGACGCCCTTAATTTTAGCTTTACGTGCTTATAATTAAAAAAAAACGAGCTGGGTTCAGAGCTACCTTAAATTTTCAAAAATTTAAGGTGGCTCTGAACCCTATATACGGATGCCAATTACAATTCGATAATTAAAAATGGGGATCCTATCCAGCTCGTTTTTTAGTTATAAGCAGGTAAAGCTAAAATTAAGGGTGTCTTTAACAGGTTATACTGTAACTATGGCAACCTGTTGCATCATAAAAGAGACCACAACGTCTTCCCAATGATTGGGAATTTGTTTGATACCACTAATGAAGCATCAACTGATAAAGAATTATAGTATTGATCCATCAAAGTATAGGTGATGGAAAATTCTGTGTACTGTTGTGAAGCTACATCACGAAAAACGCTATTTTGCCCATATAAATTTTCGTCAGTCGAAACACCTTTTGTTTGAAAACTATTATTTTGACTTTTTTCGATTTGAAGATGACTTAAAATACTGTGACATAGCTCCTTTACATAACTGTCATGTAAGGAAAAAATGTTTAACCAATCAAACGGTATTTCCGAATTATTTCCCTTCAGTGCATTAAAACAATATCTTAGGTAGACAGGTTAATTTTGTTGTTGTTATTTTTGCACCTCGTCTCGAATTTTAAATTATTTTACACTCTTTTATCTAAACAGGAGCCCATTGCCTGTGAAATAGGACGTCACATTCATGACACAAGTCGGGAAGTTGTTAAAGACTTTGCTTACATTGTGCCACTTCTTGATTCACTGGAAGCGTTCATCCAGGTTGACGATGTTATGAAAGAGGTAATGCTTTCAGCGCAAATTTATGTATACCTAAATCCCTTCGAGGTTACCGAATACCTACAGTATGAACACGGACCTCGACTATAATTTTACATGCATATGCGCGGCTCTTCTAGCGGTGAAAACCTCTACGTAGATCTAGAAGTCTCAGTAATCGAAGAATCATTTATTACTATATTGTATATCTTATTTTGGAAGTTAATATAGAGTTGGCTGAACACTATAACGTGTCTTTTAGACTGAAAATAGTTCGCAAACCTTTTCCCTCTAAGTCCTAAGAAATATTTAAGCTTATGTATCAGTATACAACGACCTTATAAAGTACGTTTTCGGTTTGTTATTTAACAGATCGCTACGTCACCCCATTTTGATGAAGGAGGAAGAATATCTGATTTCTGTGATGGTGAAATCTTCCGGAAACACCCCGTTTTCAAAAACTACCCAAGTGCCCTGCAGATATTTCTATATTACGACGACTTTGAGGTTACTAACCCACTAACCTCCAAAACTATTGTTCTTGGTAAGTGGATACTTGCTTGCTCGGAATCATGAATATCTTATCCGCTGCCGGCTTTATTTTTATGTGCCCATTATTTTAGTTTCGGTTTCTGTTGCATAATTTTTTTATTGAATGAGGGTTGCTAACCTTACCCCCAACCCCCAACCAGGACGACCAAAGGATCACTCTTCGTCTGGCCACTACCCCTCAAACTGTCCTACTTTGGTGATGCTGCCAGGAGTTACAAATTCCCGCCGGCATAACTCTGGGGATCATAGAGGCATACAACCCATCCCACCACTACAGGGTGATGATCCCAACGGGGTGGTAAGAACCGGGTGCGATGGAGGTAGAAGCCCTATGTTCCTACGTTGGTGACAAGGAACAATGATCATTTAGATCATTGTTTTAAGGGGTGGGCGGTATTAATGAGTGATAAGATTGGAGGAGACGAGGAGAATACGACATAAGGGGAAGGTCGAATGGCGAAATTGACAGGCAGCTAATTAGGTATAACGTCGAGTTACAATACTGTTTCTTAAATAAAAAAAACGGGATACCTCTTACCGTTTGAAAATATAATCTGTTATAGGAGCCTTCTATTGGACTCTTGGGAACATTCGCCCGAAGTATCGCTCCACCTTAAAGGTCATTCAGTTATATGCTCTGGTGGAAAAAGAAGCCATGAAGAGACATGATGATGCTCTAGACAGGATACTCCTAAATTTCAAGATGGGAGTTCTAGAATTAGTGAGTAAATAAATGCTTTGTTAAAAGTATGTTTTTACACGTCTGCTAAATTGCAATTTGTTGTAAGGAAGATAAGGAAAAGTATGTTCACTAACTAAACCAAAGCATTCTGGGAAAAAATGGCATTGTTACACTATTCAGGTAATTTTTAGCAACTCTTCTCGCAATACTTATCATTTAGTTATATGTTAATTGGTTTGTTCTACATTTGTAATTTATTTTGTTCCAGGAGAGTGGTCACGTTTTTAAAGTGAAAGGGGTGGACCATCTTCTGTATGGTGCTGTCGCTGTTGGTTTGGGGGACACTCCCGGAATCAATAAGTTTGGTGGCTACAAAGAGGGTGTTGCGTTCGCCATTCGAATCTGCAGACACTGCATGGCCACCTTACTGGAAATAGCTACCAAGGTAACAATGATTGTGCTAAAGTACAGGGAACAGCCTGCTCCCATTCTACGGCTTTTTGATGGTTGATGGGGCTCTTTAAAAGAATATCAAAATGAAACTTGACGAAACTCGCTACCCCTCTGTGATTACCATTCTTTCTCAGCGACGATAGACCGAAGAACAAGTGCGTCAGGTCGAAGATCCAGAGAGCGTTTTCCAAAATTATCTCTTGATGACAAATAAATCGGTATTATGTAAAACAGGAAGTGACGTCACAACGTTGCTTTGGCAACTCCGATTTCCATAAAACTAATCTCATCTGAAACTTTAATCTTTCCCTAGTACAGCTATGGCAATTAATTTTCCGTTGGCTCGTTTGTGGTGGTACACAAGTTTCTCAAAGCTAAACGGTATCGTCGCTCAAAAACCCAGTAGAGCCACCTTAACTTTATTTAAACACGCTTGCCCCGTCAACAGGTATGTACTTGGTGTATCCCTTATTATTTTGTATTTAAACACTTAGTTTTTGTTTTAGAAGAAATAAAAGATAAAACAACAGTAGAATAGGGAATCGACCCCGGGCCGTATGATCTGCTCCATGCACACTATCCACTATACCATCGAGGACTAGCTGCCGAAAACTGTAATTTTTAAGGAATATAAGATAAGATGCTGCTAGCCCAGACCATATATAAGAACTAACCGTTTCGATACACTGGAAATACTGGAATCAGTGCTTAACCCTAAATACTAAAATCAGTGCTTCAACCCTAGATACTGTAATCCGACCCTAAATTACAGTGCAATATATCTAAATACATTACAATAAGGGATACATGAAGTACCATACATTATGATCAGGGATACACCAAGTACCTAGGCGTCAACATGTGACTATGTAAGTTCATGTTTTAGAAATAAAAAAGAAAACGGCACGCATACTTACATATGTCTAACGCAAATACGAGAGAAAATTTGGAAGTACTTTCTCTCCTGTTTGCATCAAGCTATATCAATAAAAAGGGGCTATTTTTTCTTTCTTTTATAATATAAAGGCATTAAAATGCAGTAATACGTCATATACTTGTTACTGCAAGGTCCTATCAGGTACCCCTTATAACACCGAGAGAAAGCCAGGGCTTGAAGTAATGCATAGCTAGCTGTAGGGTCATAAACAATAGTAACTACGTTCAAATTATGTCCCTTGAAAAAAGTCTAATCTCAATTATATTTTTATATCGCCTATGTCTCATCTAGACTTGGCCCTCTCGCACACCTTTGGACCATGCGCTATGAGGCAAAGCACAGCTACTTTAAAAGATTTTCCTCTAGGACGAGTTTCAAAAATGTGGCTCTGTCAATGGCACGGCACCATCAACGATGGATGGCCTCTAATGTGGCATCGGCAGAGGAGACGGGGTCATTCTTCAAACCAGAGGTCGAGTGCAGCAAAAAAGGTAAGACTGCTTTGCACACGTTTTGTTTCCTTCCAAATTTATTGGCTACAAGACAATTAGAAATTGTAAACATTTGAATTACACTGTATTAAAAAGGCGGTCCCATACACCCACTGCGAATATGACCGTCAGGTAGTTTTTTGTTTGGCCAGGTTTTCAGATAAATTAATGAAATTTGTTTTTGGTCTAACGGTTGCAAAGTTATGGCTCACTGAAATTTAAAGCATTTGTATGATAAAAGACATTCTATCCTCACTGGCCTCTCTTTCATGTTTTTTTTTTTCCAAAATTTGGTTGCCTATAACTTATCATAAAATAAGAATATGGCCTTGAAAATGCACACAATGACTTATTTTGACCTGATCTTTATCATTATCCAATTGGTTTTCTTTTGTCGAGAACCTGTCCAAACAAACAATTGTTGGGCGGCCATATTTGCCTTCGGTGTATAGCTTACTCGGAGCAAGCAAAGAAATGGGAGCTGTCGTTGACTGTATTTAAAATAAACTTTCATTGGACACAAAAAAATAGGAGCAATGTAACGTTATATATACACATTAATTTGACGTTTGATACCACGGTAATCTCTTACCCACTTTAATAGCTGATGTAAAATTACCTCTCGTTTCTTTTGAAACAGCAAAGCAGTTAGAAGTGTCTGATTTGGAATGTTGCCAACAACTCATCCAAATGAAAGATACGGTTTCGCCCCGAACTGTAGTAGCAATGTAAGTAACATCTAAACGGGTAGAGATCAGACTAGAACACTTACGTTAAGTTCATATCTCGTAGTTCATATCTCGTAGTTTCACTATACATTTTTACGTGTATAGGTGGTTTTCACGTTACGTCACGGCGGCCATGTTGGTGCACACCTGCAAAAGAATTTTAATGAACTTCTTTTGTTATGTGCACCAACATGGCCGCCATAGCCTTTGTCATTTGAATCCTACAGGACTGAAGGTCACGTGTGTGAGAACCATTTATAGCGATACTTCGTGTTTTCAAACAAAAGCATTGTTATGATAATATGCCAACCAAGCTCATAAAGGCTTTTCACAGCTCCTTTTGTCTTAGCAGCCAATTGTGTTCTGGTTGGCACATGACTAACAAAGGCTTACGTCATAAGAAGTATCGCTATTTTAATATTGAAATGTTACGTGGGAGATTTCTTTTCCGGCATTTTCTTTTTGTTCTAAATAGCAGTTCACTCGCTTCTTATACCGAGTACAAACCTCCCGTCGGACACTACAACATTAGAGATGGAAAACAAGTGTTCGCTTAATAGGTGTTCAAGGCTTTGAAAGGTTGTAAGTGTACTGTTTTTCGGTTTACCTGGAAAAAAGGCTGAGTGTCCTTACGAGAGGCCTACACCGTAAGCGGGGGTTTAACCGTATTTTCCAAATTGCG
>JAJGOT010001390.1:10000-19035 GCA_022457155.1 Cladopsammia gracilis | reverse complement strand
TTATTATTATTATTATTATTATTATTATTATTATTATTATTATTTAAAAACCTACAAGCTTTTCAGTGATGACAAATTGAAGAATATTCCTGTGGCTAGGTCCTGAATTTTATTAGAACCAAGGATTCTGTAAAAAGTAATGCTATCAATGTATTAGAAAAACTAGGTTATTCAAGACAAGAGTGTTTATAAGAGTGTTGTCACAAAGTGACACCTCTTTCTATACAATATCATTTAGAACCACAAAAATACACAAATGTTATACGTACAAGCGCTTCAAATTTGAAAGACTGGAAAATATTCCTGGAGGCAATTGTTCAATTTGATTGGAACGGAGATTCCTGTCAGAAAATAAACGGGAACTATAAACAAGGTGTTTAGGACAGGCCCGTAGCAAGGCTAAAATAACTAGGGGGCCGAGCAAATTGGGCAAACAAAGCCACCCCCAGTCCAAAAATAGACGTAAGGGAGCTTAAGCATTAGCAACGACGTCAAAAAAGCAGTATGTTTAGTAAGCAAAACAACAACTCTGCGTTTTGGTACATTTCTTTGCCCGTCCTATGGAGAGCGTAAACACACGACACTGGTCCTTAAGAATCTGACTGCAGGAGAATTCGCCAAATTGACAAGTTTAGCGAGTCAACAGGTTGTGAAAAATGCATTTTGAGCATCACAATTCAAGACTGATTGTTGCACATTAATTTGTTTTAATTATATATTTTTTGGCACATAAACTGTTTTTTAACTTCCAAAATTTCTAAGAGGGCTACGGGCCAGTAAGCAAGTAGTGTTCACTAAGTGTTGAAGAAAATAACTATCATAAAACGGGCCATGCACTTCAGTTATCAGTTATCAGTTTTTTCGCTATGTATGTATTTCGTTATGATTATGTATATGCCCTTTGTATGTCATTAGGTTCCTATTATATCGCTGTGTTGTGTTGTTCTCACTGGTGACATAAAACATCGATATAAGTCGTGTTTTCCATTTGCCTGACCTCGCCGTCATGATTTTATGTCGACAGTGTGAACCAGACTTTAGCTTAACCCTATTCAGACTGGGCTTTTTTAGGCAATCTGTGACTGGGGTGGGGGGGGGGGGGGGGGGTCCTAGGACCCCCCCCTCTATATCTCTGAAACCAGTAAGGCTAGGACCGTGAAATTTTCACAAAACGTTCACCTCCATACAAGGAAACCTCACACCCAGTTTTGACCTGCCACATCTAATTATGACGTCACAATGACGTCATTTTTGTTTTTCCGACGTTTCTTTGATATTTTTCCAGCCAGATGCTTAAAATATCAAATATAACTCTAAAATCATCTCTTTAATATTTAAACATAATAAATACAAACAAGGACACACTTGTAAAGCGAGGAAAAGCAAAAATAAAGGCGATAAAACTATATTTTTGAAATTATTGTCCGCCATCTTGGATCCGCCATCTTGGATCCGCCATCTTGGATTTCCTTTTTTTTTTTTGTTTAAATTAAAATTTAAAAAAATATCTAAAAGAGAAAAGGATCAGAATGTATAAAACACGTATTAAACTAATGTCTATTATCCAAACAATGAGCTTAGAAGCGTTATTTAATAAATAGTACAACATGTTTGTCTATAAGTAAAAGAGAACAAAAAATTACCTACCCCTCCCCCCAAATATTTGATGTTAAAATTTTATGATGTCTTTCAAGAAGTAGTCCCAAGAAAAAACTATTCTAACACGAAAATGCACTATAAGTCAAAGAACAAGATCTTAAAATAAAAAAATCACCATATTTTAATATTTTGAAAACCTATGTGTCAAAAACCGGTTGCCATGGCAACATGGTTAATCACACTGACATGTTATGGACGCCAAAATGTCCCTAGATAAATTCTAGGAAAAGTCAGAAAATTTCAGCCTCATAGCTATTTCGGTGTAAGAGTTATCACAATTTTACTGGAGGGGGGGTACCCCCCCCCCCCAGTCTGAAAAGGTTTAAATCTATTTAGATCTGTTTTTTTTTTCTAATCGTTCTGGGACCGTGGGTGGGGTCGGATTGCGCCACCCCCTCCGTTACTTCATAAAAAATAAAGCTATGGCAATAAAACTTTGTAGGCTTATAATACTACCAAAAATGTTCAAGCTAAAGGTCGCGTGGTGTAATTGAATTAAATGAAAATTCCGAATGGCCGCCATCTTGGATACGATAGACATGAAGTAAGTGATTGTAAATTAAGAAATTTCAAGATCATAGTCATTGTTTTATCAACCCTAACCTAGTAAGTAGTGTTGTTTTCCAAGACGGTCCAAAGGGAAGGACCGAAAGTCTAATGGCCCAAAAAATGCGTAAATGAAGATATTTTTTGATAATTATAACAACAACAAATTATACGTACAATGATGTCAACATTGAAAGGCTTGAAAATATTCCTGTGGGTAATCGTTTAATTTGATTCGAACTGAGATGCCTAGAAGAAAATAAAGAAAAGAAATTTAAACCGTTTAGTTTGATCAGAATATATACGAGAATATTTAATAGGGATATTTAGCAACGACACATACAAGTACTGCAGTTGTGACAAGTTGGAGAATACCCCCATAGGCAGATGCTGAATTTCGTTCGATGATAAGTACCTAAAGAAAAAAGAGGTAAGTTTATTGCAAAACTAATGGATACGCGTTTCTCGCCCCAGGTTTGAACCTGAAGTTATCGTCAGTTTGATAGCGATACTGGGCATGGAATTGATTTCGTAGTGCAACTGAAGAGCTGTATTCACTAACTTCATCTCCAGTACGCTAAAATTAAACGTTGCACTGCATGAACACATCTTTAACCCTTTTTAGATGGGGCTTTCTTAAATCTTCTTAAACGGGGGTTAAACACCCGTGTCCAAAGATGATTGATATAGAAACGTCACATGTCATTAATTGTTGATTCATAGAAATATCGAAGAAGGGGCTGGGGACTGTGATAACTAACGGGTTATCTTACTACTATCAGTGCCCGAGAAGTTGCTTGAAAGGTGGTTCTCAGTAGGATAAGGGATACATTGGAATAAAATGCGCCGAAAAGAGCAGGCTGGTTTTTGTAGAGAAAGAGGTTATACCAAAACACACAATAGACAGGATGGAATGGAATACCACAGTTTTGATCAACTTTGGCAATTTTATTTAGGCATACGATAACGTCAATCGTGTAATGCTGAGAAATGGTGAATATACTTCAAATGCGCTGTTGAACATAATGGGA
This sequence comes from Cladopsammia gracilis, assembly GCA_022457155.1. Lineage (NCBI taxonomy): Eukaryota > Metazoa > Cnidaria > Anthozoa > Scleractinia > Dendrophylliidae > Cladopsammia > Cladopsammia gracilis. Next base: position 15,799 of record JAJGOT010001390.1, on the reverse strand, counting down.
ACTGGTTGATTGGTTTCCCATATTGTGCGGTGTCCAAGACAAGCTTTCTCTTTTTTGTTAGTTGTTGACTGGATTATGGGAACAGATGAGAAACAAGGGGAGGATATCCCATTGTTTAGAAACCTTAGAAGAGTTGGACTTTGCTGAAGACTTGAAGGCATAGGTATGATGTGAATTTAAAAAAAAACAAACTTACAGCTCTGTTGTGGTTGTTGGGATGCATTTAAACAAATCTGGGAATTGATTTATTTTGCAGTTGTAGATATTTTTAACTTCGCCGTTATAAATTCCACTATGCTGATAAGAGCATGGATTCTCACAATCTGGAAAATATGAAATAAATTGGACGCGCGCACTTTAATTTATTAAATTGTGCTTATTCGTCAATAATACGTTGATTTTGACATCTTAAAACATTTTAGGCCTGTTTAAAACATACATCTAACCCTAATCTTATTTTGCAACTCTACCAAAACATATTTGCAATTTCCGCATTTTTTCGATAAATTTGAATTTTTAGCAAAATCCAAGATGACGGCCATCTTGGCGGTCATTTTGGATGACGTCAACGGACCCCCAGCACCACCATAACCCATAATATTTACCTCGTCTTGTAGAGCACATCACGGGCTATCTATTAGATGTAAAATATTTCCGAAATATTGCAACATCGCAAAAAACCAAGAGGGGGTTGTGTCAGGAAATGTTGATATTTAAAATATTTTTCCCGTGTCGACCATTTACGTAACACGTATGTCTGACATGTTTTTAGCTACTCCAACTTTAGGCGCAGATATCCCGCTAACCAATCAGAATATTAACAAAGCCTGAAATGATTTTGTTGATTGATCTCTTGTGAATAACACTGTGCAGCTATTGCTCTTGCCGAGGCATTCGATACCCAATAAATGCAATTGAACAACCCTTGGTCTTTTGGCGGTTTCTCGGCTCCTGACAGCGAGTAAAAGAAAAAGTCGCTAAAATAATATTTTTTTTATCGCGAAACAAATTGATTAAGCTTTCTATTGATATATAGTTTGCCCCATTACTCTTGAAGCTGGCGCATGTGCGAATTTTTTTCCTAAGGACACCCGCGAAGATTGAGAGTTGCCTTAAGCGGACACTCTCCAATTCTCCTCTGAACAAGACTGCATTTCGGTAATTAAAAACAGCAATAGGGCGTGATACTAAAAAGCTTACGTACCAATTAGAGTAGCGTGGAAATCCCTTGAATCCGTATCGAACGCGTTGCTGGCCGAACATGAGTAAGTCCCTGTCTCATTTATAGGGTAAATCACCTTGCCAATTCCCCTGGCTAGACAGATGTTGTTCTTGACCAACTTCACTTGAACGGGTGGAGTTCCAAGGGCTGAACACCAGAAGAAATGGTCTCTTACTGCTTTGACGACAGGAAATGGGATTGTTATCATCGGTTTATCTGCCATGAATGGGTTTACACAGGTATATTAACATTTGTCGAATAAATATAGAGTTTTATATTGCGAAAGACTTGTTTTTTCTTAATAATGAAGTTTATTATCGTTTGTCTCATGATGTAGTCACTATGGAATGCAGGAAGAGAGAACGGCACTCAAGCGGATCGCAGACAAAACAACTGATAGATAATGAGGATCGTGTTTCACGAAACACAGCCAACCATCGTGATATTTAACCCTATTCAAACTGGGCTTTTTTGGCAATCTGTGACTGGGGGGGGGGGGGGGGCTCCTCGGACCCCCCCTTCATATCTCTGGAACCAGTAAGGCTAGGATCATGAAATTTTGACACAATGTTCTCCTCCATACAAGGAAACCTCACACCCAGTTTTGACCTGCCACACCTAATTATGACGTCACAATGACGTCATTTTTGTTTTTCCGACGTTTCTTTGATATTTTTCCATCCAGATACTTAAAATATCAAATATAACTGTAAAATCATCCCTTTAATATTAAAACATAATAAATACAAACAAGAACACACTTTTAAGGCGAGAAAAAGCAAAGAAAGGCGATAAAACTATAATTTTGAAATTATTGTCCGCCATCTTGGATCCGCCATCTTGGATCCGCCATCTTGGATTTCCTTTTTTTCTTGTTTAAATTAAAATTTAAAAAATATCTAAAAGAGAAAAGGATCAGAATGTATAAAACACGTATCAAACTAATGTCTATTATCCAAACAATGAACTTGGAAGCGTTATTTAATAAATAGTACAAATTTTTTGTCTATACGTAAAAGAGAGCAAAAATTTACCTACCCCTCCCCCCCAAATATTTGATGTTAAAAATTTTTGATGTCTTTCAAGAACTAGTCCCAAGAAGAAACCATTCTAACAAGAAAATGCACTATAAGTCAAAGAACAAGATCTTAAAATAAAAAAAATTCACCATGTTTTAATATTTTGAAAACCTATGTGTCAAAAACCGGTTGCCATGGCAACATGGTTAATCACACTGACATGTTATGGATACCAAAATGTCCCTAGATAAAGTTTAGGAAAAGTCAGAAAATTTCAGCCTCATAGCTATTTCGGTGTAAGAGTTATCACAATTTTACTGGAGGGGGGGTTCGAAAAGCCCCCCCCCCCCCCAGTCTGAATAGGGTTAATCAGTCGACTTCGCCTGACGAAGACTAGCATTAAACAATATATTTAAAGGTCGCGATGTACATGGACCCAAGTGACTACATCGTGAGACAAACCGTAATACACTTCATTATTGTGCCTTACCACGATCATGAACACTGATTATCAACCAAGTCACGAGTAGGAGGTTTCATGATATAGAAAGAGAAATGATTTATTAACTATTTTATCTCATGCTTTTATAACTTTGGTGCCGAAGACTTCGACAATTTGAAAGTTTGGGATCAATTTCTGAATTTTTCCGAACCGAAGACAACCACCAAAAATTTTGTTACTTTTGCGAAATATCCCGAAAATTGACAAGATGACTGAGGAAGATACGAAGATGATTGGAATATAGTCAACTTACATTTCTAGTTCAGACCACTGGCTAGTTTAAGACAATAACAGCTGGTTTATAACGACGAGAAACAACCCGTAGGATACCCCAGAAAATGCAACGGCTTTCTAGCATTCTGATTGGTTGTATTCTTCGCGGCACATGACTCGGGTGAATTAAGGAATGGGTCTCGTTCGATTTAAAGGAGGGTGGTTTATTTTAAAACATATTTGACTTATTGACTTTAAACTTTCTAAGAGGCTTTTAATTGTTGAAAACATTTTTTTTCGCTAATATGAATGGACTTGCTACGTCACGTGACTTGCCACGCCCAATTTTTAGCAATTTTTTTCGATCCAAATTTACGAGATATTGGAAAAATATTTTTCTACCTAATTTGTTTTCTATCAATGACCATTGGTACAGGGTTTATGGAACTAATCGGGGTTTTCCAAAGTTATTTGTTCGCTGTAAACTATAACGTTTTAATTTTAGAGAGGGACTGGGACTAGAGGAAAACAATGAATAATTATGCAGCAATAACAGTTTTCGAAATTCCCCGTTTAATTTTACGTATTACTTTGTAAACTGAAGACTAAGGAAGGAAAAACGAGAGATTTTAATTGAATTTTCATGCCGTAATCTGAAAATTCCAAATTTTGCATAATTTAGGGCGTGGCTGGTCATGTGACCTCAGCTGACACAGGGTACCATCCAAAAATGGTTTTGTTTCTTAGTGCATGGTTATAAGATAAAATATTAGGGGTCGCTGAATAAAGCTAGAAAAAATGTTGAAAACCCAATATTACACGAGGAGCCATGCCTTAATCCACGCGAGTGAACAATATGTTGTTCCTATTTTTCTTGAGAACAAGATCATCTACATAATTTTACCAGTTACAATCATGGTGGAAACGCATGGATGGCAAATTGTAATGGTGCAGCATGTTTCTCGGAAAACTCTTCAAGATATCTGATCAATTAAGTGTTGATTAGAGTATTCACGGTAAATTGTAATTTCCCAATACGGTATAAGCATACTTTGCACCTTAACTCACCTATTAACGTGCTTGAGATGTATTCACCTTGGATTTCAATAGGGAAATATATCCATGTACTTCTTTGTAAAAATATAAACATGTACCGACCAGTTGACTGCACCGAAAATGGCAACTTTTCTCCAGTAAAAGTTCCAAGCAACGTGCTGTTTGTTCTTCTTCCATCGTAAACTTCAATCCAAATGTCTGTAAATTGCGTCTGAAAAGTATTAAATTTCAGACGTATTTTGTGGTAAAGTGGTGCTGTGATAGACCAGTTGCAGTTGGAGTAACCGTAAGAATCATCAGCGAAGCTGATAATCCCATTAGCGTCTTTAAGCTCAAAGGCGCATGTTGTTGAAAGCACCACTGCAAAGTAAAATAATTACTGTTACAATTTAACCGACCTACAATCTCAGCCATTAATCGTTGGAACACTTGACGATTTATAATCCTGTACCCCGTTCCCCTGTCCAAAATTGCAAAAATCAGGCGATTTTCAACCAGAACTCAAAACACCAACGGTTTTCAACTTTGTGAAGGGGTGGGGGTAATACATTTTTGTATGTGTTCCAACATTATTGTCTGAGGTTGTAGCTCGCCACGAGTCTATCGTAGCCCAGTAGTGGTTTGGGAATCCGATCGTTAAGTGGCAGGTCATAGGTTCGATTCCTGTCGGGGACTCACATTTGTTTCTTTGTCCAACGCTCGTAACTAGCTACATGATGAACATTACATCTTTCTCATATAATTACCGAGCCTAACATTTACCATTTTTCATTGGTTATGATATCACGTGACGCCTTGGACATTGCTTATCTGAGGAATAAGCAGGTAGACTGTTCACAGCCTCTCTATTTTCTCAGAGTCCGTCGCGTACGCGCGTATTACCTCCGTTTACCGAATACGCATTTCTATACGTTGAAGAAATTCAATCTTACCATGTCTCCACGGTGTGACACTCGTCTACTACGATCAGTGAGACACAATTATGTAGCGGTGAATCGTCCTTCTGGAAAAGATTTTGGAATTTCGGATCCAAAAAGTCTTCCGCGGACCCATACACCTACTGATGTTTGCCTTGAGCAATACATTCTAGAGCGGCGTCGTCCATTGACAAAACAACGGCAGAAATTCCCAACTCTTTCATTTCTTCAATCTGCGGGTCGTTCATATTAAATACAACATACTTTTCAATGGCGATACGACCAAAACAACAACGTCCTCCTTCGTTTGCAGTTCCTTTGCCGTTGTAAATAGCTGATAAACTAAACTCTTCCCAAATCCAGTTGGGAGAATCGCGACTACATCCTTTGACTCGAGGAAACTCTGGAATGCCTCTTTCTGTTCGTCTGCAGCCATGTTCCGTCACGCGTGACAAGTAATCCACAGGACTGAAATGAACATTTGAATATTTCTTTGTAACGACCGAGATTTGAATGAAACCTTGAAAACACTTTGAAAGTCACGAGTTAGTGGAAAAATAACTTTGCTATACGCATAAAAACCTAATATCGTTCGGATATGAAACATTTCAAATAAAATGATATTTTGTTGCTCTTTGTTTCCGAAAATGCGGTAAATTTCTTACGGGAACCGAATCTCGGAATGAATTTACAAAACCGGCGCGTAAAATTGAAAACTCCATTCAAATTTTCAAGCGACAGAACATTTGGGAATTTTCGTATACTTTCTTTAAGTATAAAACCCGCCATTCCGCCGAAGATGATTAGTTACATGTACGTAAGTGCGAAAATTCCTCTGTCAAGCGATGACAACCACTTCAACCGCAAAAC
>JAJGOT010001390.1:0-5000 GCA_022457155.1 Cladopsammia gracilis | reverse complement strand
TAGAGTTCAATTCAGGATTAATTTGCACGAGTGAGTTTTTCAAAAAGCTCAAAATTGCACGAGCCGCTCCGACGAGTGCAATTTGAGCTTTTTTAAAAACTCAAAAGTGCAAATTAATAACAAATTGAACGAAAAAACCGTATGATACCTTTTAATAATAATACATGAAAAATTAGCATCCATTTTTGTTTGGAATTTTTTTTTTTTTGCAAAAATTTTTTTTTGGATTTTTTTTTTTTTTGGATTTGTAATTTGCACTGGTGTTACAATTTTTCAAAACCTCTTAAAAACCGTCCGAATTGACTCAAAATTAATCAAAACCAATAAATAAACGCTAAATGACGTAAAAATATAAAAGTTATACCAATAAACATTGTTTTTCTTCATTCAAAGGTACAAATATGCAAATTTCCAAAAACATGGCTGTCAAAATCTTGTTGCCATGGAAACATCAAGTCACGTGATCAAAAAATTGTCATACAAAATTGTTGCCAGATAAATTTTAGGAAAAGTCACAAAGTGTGATGGCGTTTGAATACATATTAAAGAAGTTATGAACGTTCAAAGTTAGCGCGGGCACTTTGTGCCCCCCCCCCCCCCCCCCCCCCCCAGGCCGAATAGGGTTTTAACTTTTATTGGTAAATTGCACAACTTTCTGAAGTTGCTGTCTATTTTCAGTGTTTATTGTGTCGCTGTCGTAAGTAGTCGTATTTTTGAAGCGGAATCGAGTCGCTTGTCGCTGTTCTGTTCAGAACGTCAGTGGAACGTCTCGTGTCGGCAGTTTTCGGGGCCATGTCGCTTGTCGCTTTTACCCCTTGGAAGGCCTCTTTGAGCCGAGATGTTTTGAAAACAGCTTCGCATTTTCAATTGGCTATAAAAGGAAACGAAACCTAATCACCAGCTGAAGGTACACATTTGTTGAGTCAACGGAAAAAGCGACAAGAAAAAGATTTTCATTTTTAGAGAAAACATTCCTCTTTTTAGAGGGTAACAATGGGAGGGGGTCACGATCCCGTTTCACGCACTTTTTTTTATGAATTTCACGCGTCACATATTCGTTAAATTCCTTAGTCTGGTTCCTTACAAGGATATTAGTTCCTAAATTTACGAATCACTTTTCCATTTTACTAACTTTCACGTTTCACGCACTGATTTTTTCCCTGATCACGCGTCATGCATAGACCCTTCGCCACCCTCTTTTTAGTGAACTTATTCACATGCACAAAGTTCTTGTTTTGTCTCAAACATTGCCATTGTAATTCCATACAAGTCATTGCTCATGACTTTTATTGATTTTGTGGCTTCTAAAAGAGCCCTTAAGTCCTCTATGACTGCAATGTCTAACTCCATGATTAGACCTACAGGTATTTTCAATCTTTTTCTCAATGTTCTCTATCCTGCCAATACCCATATCCAGTTGACTGGTGCGACTCGCATTTTGTCCTTCTGCTATACTGAATAAACACAGGCAGCAAGTCGCCTCGTCTTACCCTACCCGATGTAGCCACAAAGCCATTGTATACTACATCTGTATGCTATACCTCGTATAAATACGAAACAGACAATTCGTAAACAAGTTATATTATATATATGACGCAACTGTCAGAAACAAAACACGTGCGAAGACATACAGGTCAAACCCATTCGTGTCCATTCCGCTAAAAAACATCAACTTCAATAGATCATTTGGCAACTTTACACATATTACCTATCACATCTTGACTATATTTACCTATCAAAGGCACCCAACTTTTCCAATTCTTCTTGTTGTTTTTTTATTACCTTACGTTCTCTCGCATTAACGAGATGGCTTTAAGAGCCCTTTGATTAAGAAAATGTACACATCACTTCTATGACGTCACATGCTGTTTCCATGACAACAAAGTGTACGAATTCATAACGTTTACTCCTGCATCAATATGTGCAAGTTTGGTATGAACACTACCGTTTGTTAATGTATTGTTGTTATATGTTTAAAATTAAAAAAATATTGATGAAAGACTGTTTTAGCCAATAAAATCGACTATATGACGTCAAAATGACGTAACGTTACGTAATTATGACACCAAAGTATCTGTAGTTACTAGAATTCACGACAATATTATCCTGTGTAAATTTGGTGGCCACAGCATAAGCGGTCCCCACCCCCCCCCCCCCCCCCCAAGTCCCAGACGGTCAAAAAAAGCCCTAAAACTGAATGCAAGGCTGATCGGACAGCTATAAAGGGTATTTTATTGCCCAATATTTCGGTTAGGCAAAACTAACCTTCATCAGGGGCTACAAAGAGCTAAGTAAAAATGGAATAAAACGGTTACAAGATATAAAATGATTCAAATGAAAGATTAAATATGATTGGTTAACAAAAATAAACAGTAGAAACGTTTACAAAAGCTACTATAAAAATAGAAATATATTAAGTTTCATCGCGTCTGTTCATCCCATAGGGTTCAAGAGTCTTGCCCTTGGAAATTAAAAATCCTTCTCTGGCCTTACGAATGGCGTCTCTGTCAGAGTTAATGAGTTCAAGGGGAATGAGTTCTATGTCATTGATTGAATGGCCAGGAAGATAGGGTTAAGGTTGGAGCAATTCAATTTTTTTTTCTGCAGGAAAATTGACGTGGGTAATTAAAAATTGGTTGTAAAAACCGTAATCTTACTGAAATATTAAGAGACTCTTCATTTTTAACCCGTGAATATACGCGCATGCGTAATGAACGAGTTATCGGTAACGGCGACAGATATGCAAATGAGTCACTCACTCGCTTACTCCTTCCATCAGCTGTAAACTTAGTGACGTAATGCTGTTACGAATGCGTTTTGTAACAAGAACAGCGTGAATCCAGCGATAACAATAACTAAATTGGTGTATACGAATATAAACAACAATAAGCTTAAATATGTTTCGCATTTGGAGTCTTAAATGCAACGTTAAAATCGATCTAAAAGGAATTTTCAACTGAGACAAGCGTTTTGATGGTTATCTACCTTCAAGCAATAAAAGTTATCCCATCTCAGGTCAGTGGTCACGGTGGTCGAGTAGCGTAAACCACTTGCAGCCGAAAGGCCCAGGTTCGAATTTCGCTCGGGCCGTTCTTCTTTTTTTGTTTTTGATTTTTTTTTTCTTTCTTCTTCGGGCTGAACATTATGAAAGTGATGTACTGTATTTTTATTTTTTGCGTTTGTCAAAAATCCGACGCTTAATTTAAAAAAAATATATTGAACCATGACAGAGTGAAAACATAAGCTTACCGTAATATTGCGTTACGCTAGCATTTCAAATTCACGGGTTGGCTCTAAGGAGCCTTTGATTTTTTTCACTCGGCACAAAATTGCTGAAAATAATATTATGGCAAAAAATGTTATTCTTCACCACCCGGCTGCCACTTATGTAAACTATATGTTATAACTTTTAGATTTCTAATTTCCGAACGTAATGAAGTCCAAAATGTAATTAATATTTTTAAGAGTCGAATCGGTTGAGTCCAGCAAGTTCATTTGTCGAGCTCCAAAACACCGGCATGAGAGCATAATGACAGCTTTTATACTAATAGTAAAGTCATGTTATTCAAAGAAATTTTAAAGCAATCAAATTCGCATTGGTGCCGTACTAACTGTCCCTGTAAAAAGTTAATTATAGTTCCTATATCAAATACTAGGAATGATAGTGTTTTATCAGGATTTCAAAACTCATGAGAAGTGGGTTGACAAAATGAGGCGCAGCCGAACTTTTTAAACCGACTTAACAACAAAATATCTCGAGATAATGATAGAAAAAATATGCAATAAGGGGAAAATATGCAAATGTTTCTCCTTTCGTTGGCCGCTTGGCTGTAGCATAGAGGCGGCGATATGCAATGGTCACATGCCTTACCCTTGGAGGGTGGGGAGTTGGACGCAAGGGGGTGGGGGTCCAGGGAGCAGTTCACGGGAGGGTCTAAAGGTTGTTTATTTTCTTTGGTACAGGAAACATATTAGCGTGTGTGTCAAGCGTCCTCTTTGCCCGTTCCGATGATCAAGGGTAACGCTGACTCTAGGAACGAGATTGTGTTTGGGACCAGACTACGTGACAGGTGGAGGCACAAGGGTTCTAAGATGGGAAGTGCGTCCTTCTGGGTGCGTGCTTGCTCCTAAACGCGCCATGTGGAGAAACCTAATGAAAGCCAGTGGAGCTTGGTGCATAACGGTGAGGAGGAAGTCCATGAAGTTGTAAAATGTCAGGGAGGGGGCAGTGGAAGACTAATGGTTCCCCGTTTGGTCACGATATGTCTTGTAACTTTCTCTCTACTCCACAGGGGCTGTGTTAATTTTGAGTACTGAAATGCTAAAAAAAAATTAAGAAAGATGGACGTGTAATAATTGGAAACATAAGCGTAGCATTCTTAAAGCTAAAACGGCAGGTGTATAGGAACAATATTGAAAACGTATGATCCTGTCCATCTATGGAACAGAAGTCTCGTCAAGCGAAGTCGTAAGTATACTTTTACCTGCCACTGGGCGTTTGCCTAAATAAAAAAAAAAATGACAAACAAACAGGTTTGAACAGTTTCACAAGGTTTATTTGAGTTAACACATTTACAGTCGTCTTTGCTTTAGGGATATTTCAAGCTCCTTACTATTTCTGTGGAAACAAAACGAAGTAAAATAAATAAAACAACCTTTAAGTTTTAAGCTCATTAACCGAAACCCGCACTGGTATACCAATGTGGTTAAACAGGCTTTTCACATCAGACTTTATTCTAACTACATCAGTAGGGTAAATGCCTTCGATCACCAAACAACAGCCGATCTGTACCATCGCGGACCTCCAAGGGAACAGAGGGAGCAGTTGCTAAACGGAATAATGAGGATCCAAATCCACCATTTACAATAAGAAAAGAACTAACAATAAGAAGTCGAAACGGCACGATCCACACCTACACTCACTACATCGTGGGGCCAATGATAAAGAAACCTACCAGCCATAAATAACCACATTTTTCATGACAACAGGTTAACCCTCG
>JAJGOT010001389.1:0-19251 GCA_022457155.1 Cladopsammia gracilis | reverse complement strand
CCCAAAAAAATACAGATCAAGAAATTACCGGTTAGTTCAAAAACTGATCAAACACTTGAATTTTAATTAATAACCTGAAAAATTACAATAATACAGACAATTATTAATTAGCGTCTTCATCTCTGCATCTAAAGCATGTCGAAAAAGATCCCAAACCTAATTAATGAAACAAGAAGAGCATGTATATTCCCACTGTTATTCCCGAAAGAAATAATACCAAACAAGCAAACAAAAAATTGTTTAATAACCCTTACCTTTTATCCTTTTTAACCCGTGAACATGCGCAAGCGTAATAAACGGGTTATCGGTAACAGCGGCCAATTCACTCACTCACTCGCTCACTCGATCGCTCGCTCGCTCGTTCCATCACTCAGATGTAAATTTTTTCCGCATATCTACGTTGAAATAACAAAATCTGACCGCGGTAATTAGTCAAATCCTAGATGGCGCAGTGTGTAAGCGATCAGACAATAAAGCCGAAGGACGTGAGTTCGATTCTCATCAGGCCGTTTTTTTTTTTTTCGAACTGAAAATTACTGGTTTTTTTTTTTTTGTTTGTTTGTTTTCGTTCGACAAAAGTCGTTGCGGAGCGATTTTAGAATACCCGTCCACTTATTTACATATCCCTAAACGTTTTAAAGAACGAAGCATATGAAAACAAAAGGATCCATTCTTATTCAATGAGATGCAAATAAGTGGACAATAACTAAGGCTTCGTCCACACGTTTCCGGATATTTTTGAATCCGCAACTTTTTTGTTGCGGATTAGAAAATATTCGCGTCCACACGTAGCGTATTCGAATCGTATTTGCCCGTCCACACGTATCCGGATTCGCTCTAGCAGCCAGGGCTCCTCTTTAAATGTTGTCAAAAAAGCATACGAAAAGGCCAAGTTCAACATGTTCAAATCAAAGTTCAACTGTAAACACGTTATTAGACTAGAAATAAGTCCATGTAGAAGTGAAGCGATAACATTTCGGTCAGCCATGTTGAATATTCGCGCGGTTAAAGACTGGGTCTGATACTGTTACGTCAGCGTATTAAAAAAAATCCGGATTCGACCGTCCACACGATGCCGTACTCGTAGCGTATTCAAAAATTTCCACTCTGGAGAGCGAACCCTTGGTTTGGACGGAAGGCCAATCCACAACAAAAAAGTTGCGGATTCAAAAATATCCGGATACGTGTGGACGGGGCCTGAGAAGCCAAATGAAAAACTCGTGCTTCGTTTTTCATCAGGGGTTCCAAGGCCTCGAAACAATAAAAGCACTCCGCCTTCGGCGTCGTGCTTTCACCTCTTTCTCGGTGTTTGGAACCCCTGATGAAAACCTCCCACTCGTTTCTGATCTATTACATCACATGCTTTATTTTTTATTTATTTATTTATTTATTATTTTTTTTTGCTAACAATCTCCTGCTTTATTTTTCTAAGTCACTTGGAGACCCTTGGAGTTTTTGGCTTCACTGCTTCTACTGATCGAGCGCTTTCTGACTTTGAAACGAATCATTATAATGTGTTTTTTAGTATGTTGATGTTAAAATTTTTCTTTCGTTTGAAAATTTTCAAACCAGTTTGATTTTTGCGTTTCTTTGTCTTATAAAATAAAACAAAATCAATTAAAATGGTTTGAAAATTTTCAAACCAAGAGAAAGTTTAAACCACGACATATACAATGAATTTGCGCCACATAAAGTGACAAAAACAAGCAAACAAATCCCATGCATGTTTTGTTAAGCCTCCAGCATTTGAAAAAGTCCGGCTTTCTGAATACCGCGTAAAAATTAAACATTTTGTACATCATTCTTTTTTCGTTTCAATGTTCCATCAACATTCCCTCATTCGCTCAACAAATGCTGAACGCAAAAATATACAAAAACAGTTCCAAACGATAAGCTTTCAACAACCAGTCTGTTGTCTTTATCGGATAAAAATGTAAAAGAAGATTAAACGTGACAAATTTTAATAAATACAAGAAATGGCGCGTATAAATTACATAAATATAAAGAATGTTAAGAAAAAATTTAAAAAGAATGCCGAAAGTCCAAGTATTAATGTTTGCTATATTATTTCGGAAACGGGCATAAATTGTTGATTAGAAATAAATTGTATGAAAAGTCTTTGCTAAGGTCTTCTAGCAGACGTAGACGACTATGCTACTGTCTTATTAATTATTAAGAGAAGTAAGTTGCGAAATGTATCATTCGCCAGAAAAGGCAGGGTAACAGTGACACAAGGACTGCCAATTAAAAAAAACTGTCCAAAATAACCTTATAACAGTCGTGTCATGTTCAGTTTAAATTTGACAGGCAGTAGCAAAAAGAAGTCATTCATTGATTATAAAACAAAATACGAGGTTGGTTATAAAATATGTAAAATTTCATATAATAGGTTAACCAGACGTGAAACTCATTCTGCGTCACAAGTGAAACTGCTTTCGTTGTACGTGGGCTGGGTAGCCTGTGGCTCAGTAGCAAATGCAAGTTAAACAGGGACACCCAACGAGGAATGGTGAGGAAAACGCTTGGAATGGCGTTATTTTTATTTATTTATTTATTTATTTATTTTTTTTTTGAATGGTGTTCTACTGTTTATCCATATCATTTTAGTTAAAAAGAAAATTTTATGAAAGCTAATACATGTACTGAATATTTCAGCGGCAGAATAGTTTAGCAAAGGAAATCTTGTCCCCCGAATTTACAAGCTGCTAATTCCAGCTAATCTTATTTCGTACCCAAAACGACATTTTGCATCCCTCGGGAAACAAAAGGCGTTAAATTTGGCGATGATACAAATTTTTAAAGTTCGGTTGAGATAACATTTTACTTAAAAAACTCTAGTTTTTTATCTAAGCTTTAACGAATTTTTAACATAACTAAGGCCCTTCGAACTGCAGCTTTCCACCGACCAAAACGATTCGTTAGGTGCTCCGGGTTAAAGACAGGTACTTTTTTTATAACTGAATGACTTGGCATCGTCTTCTCTGTATATGAACCTGCCATAGAGGTTTCTGGAAGTTAGCCCTCTCACTCGTGGTATTTCAAACGGCTGATTTGTTTGCTGGTGTTTGCCGGCTTATGCGGCACACATTCATCATTAATGTATATTCTAATCTGTATTATAATTCAAACTTTTCTTGGCTTATATTTCTCATGAGCACGATCGTGCTCATTAAATGTCCTAAGAAAAAACGTCCTTTGTAATTAGAATGATTCATTTCGATTCATAAGTTGAGTTGGAAAAGAAGCCAAAAAGTCCAGGTGATTAGAAAAGGTAAAGTGGACTTTTCCCGTTTAAAGTTGACTCCCTGTTCATCGTTCAGGTTCTAAGTGGGGTCCCTGTTGTTTCAGGTTCTTATTGCAATTCCTTCAGTTACTGCATGTATAACTACGATCATATTTTCTTTAATTCTTTTTCTCACAATTTATATGAATTTATTGTCATATACACATTGTCAAAAAAGTGCAATTGTTTTGGAAATTCGTGAAGCCGAGTTACAATGTGTACGTTTTAGTTTGGAGAATTTGTCTGATTTTTGGTAAAAACTCTGCAGCAAATGATTGCTGATAAGAACATTCATTTATGCAAAATTGTTTGTTTTAACCGAGACACTAAGTGAGACTATTGACTATTCCAGTTTCAAATTATTTATAGCGTCGCATTGTATATCACAGGAAAAGTTGAAAATTTACATGCACATGTAAAAATAAATTTACAACATGTAAATATGGATTTACATACTTTGTAAACTGAGATTTACATGTAAGGGTTTTGTAAATAAAATTTACATGGAATTTACAGGTTTGAGCGCACATGTAAATCTACTGTAAATTGTTATTTACATGGTTCTTGCTACAGTGAGAAAAAAAGGGGTCATGTAAATAACATGGAAATTATTTCACACACATTTACAGTATCAAGACCATGTAAATAACATGTAAATCGTAAAACGGAGCTTGTAAGGAACCCTGTAAATAACATGTAAATCGAAAAAGGGAGGCTATCCTGTAAATAACATGTAAATCGAAAAAGGGAGCCTAGAAGGAACCCTGTAAATAACATGTAAATCGAAAAAGGGAGGCTATCATGTAAATAACATGTAAATCGAAAAAGGGAGGCTAACCTGTAAATAACATGTAAATCGAAAAAGGGAGGCTAACCTGTAAATAGCATGTAAATAAAAAAGGGAACCTGAAAGGAACCCTGTAAATAACATGTAAATAAAAAGGGGCTATCCTGTAAATAACATGTAAATACAAAAAGGGAGGCTAACCTGTAAATAACATGTAAATCGAAAAAGGGAGTCTGTAAGGAACCTTGTAAATAATATGTTAATCGAATGAAGGGCTCATTTGAGCCAACCCGTGAAAATACAATAATCCACGATACGATGTGTGTGATATTTGAGGTTTACTTACGCAGTTCAGTAAAAAAAAAAAACTCAAAGATATAAAAGCGATTTAATAATAATCATCTTTATTTCTCTTGAGAGCAGATCGATTGACGGGACACATGGGGACACCACCTGTTTTGTTCGCAAGTTTAGAAATAAAGATAAAGGTTGCCAATTTCCATTAATAAATTGGGCGCAAAACTGCACACGTTTCGTCTGTTACATATATGGAAGCTTCTATTTTCGGCGCCGTAAGTTAAAACACTATAATTATAAACAAGACCCAGATAAAAAGGGTAAATTTAGACTGGCCGAGACAAAACTGGACTTTTTTATTCATACAAAATAATGAAACTCAAGAGAAAATGAAGTAAGAGATTAGAACACCGTTTCCCATGATAATTATTTGAAATATATTATTAGAAATATATTATTAGTTAGCGGTCATGCTGTTAAGGTTATTTTTATTTTCGTTTCCATGACCGCGCAGTTTGATCTGACCAATCAGGTATCGTCTTTAAAATAGCGATGAACTAATAATATCATTGGAAGAGGCCTATGTATGGAGAATGGAGACCACATAAGGAAAAGAAAAAATCTTTGACCTCGGTGGGATTCGAACCCACGACCTCCGGATCAGATCTTCCGTCACTCTACCGCTTGAACCACGAGGCCGTACCAGAGCAGATCGTGGGTATTAAGGTGGTAATTCGTGACGATGAGAATGTGAAGGGTACAAATAAATGTTGAGCCACGTAGCATGACATTTACCGTTCTGTAGCGTTTTCCTATTAAAGTCTTGAAATATCAATTTGAATTCCAGTGGTGGCTGTCCCCTTCCCCTTTTTGCTTTAAAAAGTAATGTCTTAAAGGCCGAAATGTTTTTCAGTCTCAAACATTTTCCCTCCGGGCTCACTCTCACCCCACCCCCCTGAATTCCGCAGATCGGTTTTCGTTTTCTACAGCTTGCGCTTTCAGAGGATTCCAAACTGCGGTCCAAACGCGAAAAATTAGTACATACCCACTGGTCAGCGAAATTAACTATAAACTTTTACATCCAATCAACCGATCGAGCGACCGAGTAACAGACAGTCGGTTTCTCTCACTAACTTTCTCTAACGTTCGAGGGATGAGCACGAAAAGCTGAAACACGCATGCGAGCATCGGAGCTTCGCGCCTCCCCTCGAGGGCTAGAGAGTCACAGTATCGAGCTTCTCGATAGCTAGAACTAAAGGCAGTTTTTCCCCTGCTTCACTCTATTACAATTATTCGTTACCCCAAATAACTTGAAATTTTATTAACTCGAACTGTTTTAAGTTTCCTTTGACGGCTCGAGTTAATTCTCCAAAATATTTCCGGTAATTTAATCCATGCAACTCAGGGCATATGAAAGGGTACAATCTATGTCCCTATACATGACGCATCCACTGCTGAATAATGAAGGCCACTGACCCGAAGGCGGCGAAGGCGGGATATTTTCAACGGTCGAAATATGGCGGTCGAGTTTGACTACTGGCGAGGCTTCGGGCCTTAAAACGGCTTTATTCAGTGGAAATCTCAATACAAAATGCCCTAAAAGAATGAAGAAGAACCCACGCATCTTTGCAGGTATGTTTTTACCGCTGGGTAGCGTTTCGATTTCATTTGTACTGTCAACCATGCGTGCATTTATGTCAAATTCAATTGATTTCCGAAATGCTTAATACTCAAATCAGTTTAGTTTTACAAAAATGGTGGGATATATTTCACTTTAAACTGCCATGACTTGATAGAAAATGAATCGAAAAAGATCAGTTTTGAGAAATGTACACTAGGGTAATTTTACAGAGAGTTTATACAAGAACACAGGTCAATGCATGAACACACGTTATTATATTAATATAAGTCTTACATGTACATGTAAGTTTATACCTGCAAAGCTTTACAATACATGAAGGGGCAGAATACCTGGCCCATTTTCAACTACATAAATTAAGACTGCTACTGTGGTCCGGCAGTCACCATAAAATCATAATTTACATAATAAACCCCGCAAATTATCTCTTTTTGGAGCTGCTACTGCAGTCTGCAGTCCCACAGTCAACATTATTTACATAATAACTGTAACTGACCTCCACAACGAAACAAAAGCATTGTGTGTATTTCTCGTTCTTTAAGCGTGCCAAGCAAAAAATAATGTAAAACGGTGATGGCGAAAAATATAAAACATGAGGATACTTGCCTAAATTCACAGTCAACCACTTCGTGACCACAGCAGCAGTTTATTTTAGTACTTGGCTAAAGTCACAGTCAACTCAGTCTTTAAAACAACAACATTAACTATAAATAAAGCTTAAATATGCGGATTGTATTGTGACTGGTCAGTATAAATAGAGGTTATTCAGTGAAATGTTGTGTAATACGGCTTTGTATTTTTAGAAATCAGGTGAGAAAATAAAAACTGCATGATGAGTAAAAATGCCCGGCCTCATGACACAACTTTCCACTGATTAAATTGTTTGTTTGACATGTATATGTTATTTTTATATAGTTTTATCTATTATTGCTATTATACAACAATCATCTACTCCCAAATATAAGTTTCTCTAGCCTATAGTCGAGACAAGTGCAATAACATGGCATATTTGACTGGTTTTGTTGCTTATTTGTGCCCTCAAATGCTACATGTATGTTGTGTAATATATAAAAGTCATTTATAGACTTTATATTTTGGACTCCAGACTGAGTATAAAATACTGACTATATTAATATACAGTTGTAAGACCAAAAATATTTCTTAGTGCCTACAGCGGTGTGCAGTTGTGTGTTGACTATCTCTGAGTACCTATCTCCGATAGGTACTCCATACAATTCATTTTCATAACATTACAAATTAAAGATGTGAAGATGTTCACAGTTATCACAGGTTTCATTAGAAGCCGGCAACCGGCGAATTCCACTGGCTACTTCCTAAATTTTTGCTGCCTACTTTCTGATTAATTTCACTGAAGTCGATGCCCAGAATGCTGGAAATGCCATTTACGAGTTCCTAGATTTCCTAGGGCCGTCTATTTTATAAATATTGCCACTTACTCTTAATTTTATTGAAACCCCTGAGTTATCCTGTGTAATTATGGAAAATAGAATACTGTCAGAAAGAAGAAGCAATCTGCAGTCTGAATTTTATAACGTCCAAGATTGTAACGTGGTTGATCACTTAAAGACAGTAACCTTACATAAAAATATCCTGTTGGTCTTGATGAGTGGGATTGACTTGTACATTGAATTATGGAGTATTAAAGTTAAAAATTATCGGTCACCTCTTTCTGCACATTATTCAAAAATAATGTTCATACACTAATTGTGAATGGATTGCATTATTCTTTTTAAACTCCCAATGTGAAATCAAATAAATTATTCTTATCAGTTAAAAGCAACACATGTTGAGTAATAAATAACCAGATGTAACTGTATAGAGAGAGATGAGGGTATTTTTCTTATATGTGCAGGGATGTAGCCAAGAGCCGGTTACCGGCTAATTCCACCAGCTGAAAAAGAACTTATCACCGGCTGAAATTTTACTAGAAAACAAAGACTCGGGGTGATTTTGAAGGTGCACAAGCCAGAAAAACCAGCTGGGCTTGTTAATGAGCCTGCTCAGTTTTTTCTTAGCTACACCCCTGTACATGTACAGTGGTGTAGGTTTACATTTCAGTGTAACTTGAATTTTTTAGTATCAGTATAAAGTGCAAGCTAGGTAGTTTTGGGTTCACAGAAATTTTCTTTACACTGTATTATTATCTGTATTGTTGTTCACAGTATTTAAGAGTGTAAATATGCACCAAGACAAAGGCAAAATTTATATAAGAGCTGTAAATTGTTTTGTCTTAAAACTGAAAGGAGGATATTACTGTCTGTCCAGCATCTGCATGCTTTGGTTAAAATTCAGGTGAATGACTTCTGATTAGAGTTTTATGTTGGTCACAGGAAAATGTATACAGTAAGATGAAGTAAAACTGAATGATTAATGCTTGTATCATAGAAAATTCAGAAAACTAAAAACAACACAACCGGTGTTAGATTCAATAAAGTCAAAGCAAGCAAATATAAGAATATTTCTTCTAATATAAGCCGGCATTGTTTTGAAATGGCAAGAAGTTTTATTGATTCCACAAATCTGTGAAGAGATTTCAAGCATCTAACATGCAATGCCGATCAAGGGTTTTGGCCCCTCTGGGAATTTAAGCGGCCTTAAAGCAAACTGTAAACATAACCTGAAATGGAAAATATTCTATGAAGGTGAATAGAATAAATAGGTTAACATTTCTTCTGCTATGACCATCTGACCTCCAACCTCAACAGCGTATGTGTAAAATGAGCTGCTTGCGGGTCACCGCCTTTTGACAAAATAGTTTGCTTGCAGTGCATGCCAGGAAGATGGTAAAATCCTCCTTTTGTGCATTGTATTTACAAGCCAGTTTTTTTTATTAAACACGAACCTGCGGTATAAAAGGGCAAAGGCCCCACGCCAAATCAAATGCAAACGAGCAAGATCAATAGATTTTGCTGATTTGCATAAATGGACAGTCCAACCCCCTTTTATATTGCGGGTTTGGCGATTTTCATGTATAATATTCACATCGACCATACCCATCTATTCACTGATAATATTAAATAGTGACTGAGGATATATTTAATGTATAGTAGTGATATTTTCTCAATTTGAAATACATAACATGTAATTTATGATTTCTTTTCTCACATTAGAAATGGCATCATTCAAAGAGATTGAAGGAGAGCTTTTTATGGTGAGAGAATAATTATTGATGTTATAACATATGTCCATGTACACAACAAGGCTGTTTTCTAAAAGGAGCCTATTAGCAATTAGGCACCTCTAAGTAACTGACATTGACACCTACATGTACAATGATTGTGTTAATATTTTGCTGCAGCTATTATTCAAATGGGATCCTTAGGTTTGATCTAAAAATCAGTGTTTTAGTTGACTACTGTATGGAATATTAACATAATTTGGTGTTGTTTTCTTTTGATGTAGACATAATTAATTTACCCTGCCAAACATTCATGGTCAAATCTGATAAACTGCACCTAAATTTTTGGTACATTGTGTATTTTCTTGAGTTAAATGTCCCTGGTCTTTGTTTAAAACTTGGTCTTGTTAACCCAGAAAAATTTGAACCAGGTGTTTATTTAAGGACCAGCATTTTATTCATTGTCCCTAGGTGACTGATTTTTTTTTTATCAGTTCCTCATTCTCAGAAACTCATGGCTGTGTTTTATTGATATTCTCTGGAGAAATTGGATTGTGATCACTGTGTTAATAAGAAACCTTTGATCCAAAGTCCATTACTTGTCACTGGATTTTCCATACTCATGGCCAACAAAATTCTTTCAGTAATGACCCCTTCTGGATGTAAGCTTCACACATCTCCACAACAATTAATTACATAAAGAACATAAACTGACTGAAATACATGTAATTGAACAGTACTGTGATAATAAATAAAAGTTTTTGAAACTGACCTGTTAAAAATGTTATAAAAAGTTTAAAAGTTTTCTAAATTTTTGGTCGCTCACTGCGGCCTTCATCAGAGAATAAATGATCTTTTTTTGTGGGAAACAAGTTATTTAAAATCCTTGACAATTGGTAGGTATACTTTTGGGAATGGCTTCCGTTCGTTGACACAATTAGGGTCGATGGTTGAATGCCACGATTCTAAGAATAAACGTTTGGACAAGTTGTTTACACCTCTCTCCAGAATCTGAACATAGTTTGGGTGTATGTCATGGTTGGTCGTCTCCGCGTGTTGTTTTATGAATGAGTCATTATTGCTGCGCGTCCCTGGCTTGTGTTCGGGCCCACGTGAATTCCAGGAGCGTTTTGATTCGCCAACATAGGTGAAATCGCATGACTTGCAATTAACTTTATAAACAATGCCTTTGCAAGCCATGAGTGGCGGTCGATCTTTAGGCTTTTTAAAAACAGTGTTTAAAGTTCTAACGGGTTTAAAAGCCGTAGTGACGTTGGCTTTGTTTAGGATTTTCTTTACTCGCTCCGATACCCCTTTCACGTACGGGATGGTGGCAAAACCTTTCCGTGGTTCCCGTCTCTCGTCTGGTTCACGGGGTGCAGGTGACGTTGCATGAGAAGACTCAATGAAACGTTTGGTGTAACCATTGGCCTGGAGATCGCGTGCTACTTGGTCTTTCTCGGCTCTCCGATCAAACTCAGTCAAAGGCAAAGACTTCGCCCTGTCCATCAAGGCCAATGGTTACACCAGGTCAATGGTTACACCAAACGTTTCATTGAGTCTTCTCATGCAACGTCACCTGCACCCCATGAACCAGACGAGAGACCGGAACCACGGAAAGGTTTTGCCACCATCCCGTACGTGAAAGGGGTATCGGAGCGAGTAAAGAAAATCCTAAACAAAGCCAACGTCACTACGGCTTTTAAACCCGTTAGAACTTTAAACACTGTTTTTAAAATGCCTAAAGATCGACCACCACTCATGGCCTGCAAAGGCATTGTTTATAAAGTTAATTGCAAGTCATGCGATTTCACCTATGTTGGCGAATCAAAACGCTCCTGGAATTCACGCGGGCCCGAACACAAACCAGGGACGCGCAGCAATAATGACTCATTCATAAAACTACACGCGGAGACGACCAACCATGACATACACCCAAACTATGTTCAGATTCTGGAGAGAGGTGTAAACAACTTGTCCAAACGTTTATTCTTAGAATTGTGTCAACGAACGGAAGCCATTCCCAAGAGTATACCTACCAATTGTCAAGGATTTTAAATAACTTGTTTCCCACAAAAAAGATCATTCATTCTCTTATGAAGGCCGCAGTGAGCGACCGAAAATTTAGAAAACTTTTAAACTCCGAACAACATGAACAGTACTGTATCGCAATACTTTGTGCTTATCATCCAATAAACTCTTACAAATTTGTATAAGCCCAGGACTAACATGTATAACTGGGATGTTATGGCCTTTAAATTGTTATCGAAAACAAGCTTTACATGTAGTTTCCACTAGGCTTTTCATAATGTAAAATACTGATTACAGATTGTAGCTTCAGTTCAGCAAGTGACAGCATTTTGTCAGATCTTTAATGCCATTTTGGCATAATTACATTCATAGGCTGCAGGTACCTGGCCTATTAATTAAAGGAGAAATGCTAAATTAACCCGGCTGATAATTTTTAAATTAACTTTGCCATCGCAACAGACAAAAACCTTGGACCTGCTCTTGTCTTAACAAATTGGGTAGAACAAGAGACGTTTAAACGCCTACTGTAGATGACAATAATTCTAATTCTTGTCGGTATTACTTGTATGTAATGTTAAAGTGTAAATGGTGTGTACAAAATAAGTTCCGCTCATAATCTTGTTCAAAATCCCTGAAGTCTGTACTAACATGTATCAGATGAAACTGGTCCAGTGAAGCAAGATCAGCTGATGTGTGCTGCCCACTTTTCTTTTGATCAAAAAAAAAAAATGGACGCAAAGGGCAGTTGCCTTAGTTACAGTCTATATTAAGTGGCCACCCTCTATTAAGCGGTCACCCTCTATTAAGGAGTCACTGAACAAATGCCCGGAATTAAATCCCTCCCCATATTTCCTGTAAACTTGACCTCTTTTAAGCGATCTCCTCTATTAAGCGGTCAGTTGGCTATTTCCTAAGGGTGACCAATTAATAGAGGTTTGACTGTATTAGGCAGACTACTACAAGACAGACTTCTGCTCACTGCAGCTGTTTTTGGTTTTGTTTTGCAGGCTTCAAGCGCAAGAGCATCCCCATGGCCAAGCTCTGGCAGAAAAGATACCAAAGCTGCAGTCAATGTACAGTGTACATGTAGCTCTTTGAAAGGAACAATGCAAAACAGAAACAAAGAATGTTAAAAAATGATCAGTTACTATACTGTGCCATATAGGTTCTACTAAAAATAGCATTTGAGTTATGCAGTTACAGTAGGCATGAAATGCCAGTTTTTATGACAAAAGACTGTCATAGTCAGCTGCCATTGTGGTTACATGACAAATGAAAATACAATGTATATTTTGATAAATTCTTGTTAAAACTTGCCTTAAAGGGACATTGTCACGCAAATTTTGCTATGTTTTGGTCAAAATACACTAGGAACTTGAACTTGGCCAATTTTTTCAAGTTGCAATCCATTTCCATCCTGGCTATCCGCAGCCAAAGATAACGAATACTAGTTTTGTGCACTGGTAGAGTATTTGTTAACAAAACTGGACCATTATTTGTAGGTTTCCATTGAAACAAATATGTTTTTTGGCTTTTTAAAGTGATACTAAAAATAGGTAACAGTGTCCCTTTAAGTGATATTAAAAACTTGTGTCAACTTCCACGAGAATTTATGCTTGATCAAATTGGACGAAAGTTATTGATGTAACTTATTATAGATGTTGACTTGTCTCTCCGTTTGGCCAGGGCACATGGTCTTTTTTAACAAGTGAAAGAAAATTAACATCTTATAGTCATTTAGAGGATCCCTCTGTAAGTCACTACTGGTGAAGTTGGCATCCTCAATAAAGATTATTATTAACGTGTATGCATTTAAAGTGACATGCCTTGCACATTCCGTCTAAAACTGTAAAGTTGTATTCATTTTTGTTGCATGGAATATTTTATTTGATAATAAGAAATCAGCATTAAATCGAAACAAATTGGCACTATTGCATTGCTAGACTTACAGCTATACTTGTCTAAATAGTAAGGTCCTCAAATTATGGTATGGTATGGTGTTGAAAAAATGTTTTTCAGTTATTGATCAATAAAATATATTTTTCTATTTTTCTATACTATTTTTCTATTTACAAGATCAAGATAGCCTCCCGTTTTCAATTTACATGTTATTTACAGGATTTAGACAGCCCCCTTTTCAATTTACATGTTATTTACAGGGTCTTGACAGCCCCCCTTTTTCAATTTACATGTTATTTACAGAGTTCCTAACAGGCTCCCTTTTTCGATTTACATGTTATTTACAGGGTTCCTTACAGGCTCCCTTTTTCGATTTACATGTTATTTACATGGTAGCCCCCCTTTTTCAATTTACATGTTATTTACATGATAGCCCCCCTTTTTCGATTTACATGTTATTTACAGGGTTCCTTCTTCGATTTACATGTTATTTACATGATAGCCCCCCTTTTTCGATTTACATGTTATTTACAGGATAGCCCCCTTTTTCGATTTACATGTTATTTACATGATAGCCCCCCTTTTTCGATTTACATGTTATTTACAGGGTTCCTTCTTCGATTTACATGTTATTTACGGGATAGCCCACTTTTACGATTTACATGATATTTACATGATAGCCCCCCTTTCGATTTACATGCTATTTACAGGGTTCCTTACAGGCTCCCTTTTTCTATTTACATGTTATTTACAGGATCTTCTCTTGTATTTACATGTTTCACTCAAAATATTTACATGTTATTTACATGTTCGACAATAACATGTAAAAGGGGAATTAGCATGTAAATTTTCATTTACAGTAACTTTACATGTTATTTACATGTTATTTACATACAATGTAAATTTTCAACTTTTCCAGTGTATATTTCTGTTTTTATCTCGTTCGTTTGTTTGTTTCGAATGCTGTAAAACGAATGCTGGTAATTAGTGGACTTCACAGCTATTGCTTCTGTAAACACTACACTAATGCTGTATCACTAGGACAACTACTCTTAACCTGATCCCTAACTAAAAAATGTAACGTTAACAAGCCCCTCAAAAATTGCTTTACCCTTAGGCTAATCTAACCCCTTATATTCCAAAGAAAGTTAACGATAGGCCTAGACCAAAACCTGAACCTTAACCCTATCGTTAAACTCAACTCCATATGTCATTTAACTCAGGACGTTGTATTTACTTTAAGGCGGGAGTGGTACCCTAAAACAAGGAAAATTTTGCATTAAGGTGGTAGATACTGTAAGGTCGCCTGCTCGGATGCCAATGGACTCAACTTTAATTTATGCATAAGTGTTCCATCTAGGATCTAAACCTCGGAAAATCACAGCAAATGCGAATCTCACAGAAATCGCCGCTAGTTTACACTTGCGACAAAAGTTGCATTGGAGAGTGCGACAAAAATCGTATGTGTAAAAATACGTGTGTAAAAATGTAAAAATCGTAATAAAAAATCGTATGTGTAAGCCTTTACAGCTTTAATCAAAACCAATTATTCTATATATTATCCAAAGATCAGACTCTTCATTGATTTGTGGTTATTATTATAGTTTTTATTGCATAGTAGGTTGTTGTCTTTTCTTATTAATAAAATAATAAACAACAAATAACAATAAAACTAATAAACGATGAAAAGTAATACAAATGTTATTGAATAACAAAATTAATAAACAGTTTAAAAATAAATAAAATTAAATAAACAATTAAATACAACATTTCGTTTTAAAACTGTGCAAATCTACAATTAACGTCAATAGAAAAAAAAAGCAAAACCCCTAGCCTGCGAGCAAGCTGTACTGGGTTAAGGGGGATTAGGGAGGCCCTTTCATTCCCTCCCCAATCCCCTTTAACCCAGCAGAGCTTGCTCGCAGGCTAGTCCACCCCCTACCCCCTACCCCCCGTACGGCCGTACCCTCTACCCTCTACCCTCTACCCTCTACCCTCTACCCTCTACCCTCTACCCTCTACCCTCTACCCTCTACCCTCTACCCTCTACCCTCTACCCTCTACCCTCTACCCTCTACCCTCTACCCTCTACCCTCTACCCTCTACCCTCTACCCTCTACCCTCTACCCTCTACCCTCTACCCTCTACCCTCTACCCTCTACCCTCTACCCTCTACCCTCTACCCTCTACCCTCTACCCTCTACCCTCTACCCTCTACCCTCTACCCTCTACCCTCTACCCTCTACCCTCTACCCTCTACCCTCTACCCTCTACCCTCTACCCTCTACCCTCTACCCTCTACCCTCTACCCTCTACCCTCTACCCTCTACCCTCTACCCTCTACCCTCTACCCTCTACCCTCTACCCTCTACCCTCTACCCTCTACCCTCTACCCTCTACCCTCTACCCTCTACCCTCTACCCTCTACCCTCTACCCTCTACCCTCTACCCTCTACCCTCTACCCTCTACCCTCTACCCTCTACCCTCTACCCTCTACCCTCTACCCTCTACCCTCTACCCTCTACCCTCTACCCTCTACCCTCTACCCTCTACCCTCTACCCTCTACCCTCTACCCTCTACCCTCTACCCTCTACCCTCTACCCTCTACCCTCTACCCTCTACCCTCTACCCTCTACCCTCTACCCTCTACCCTCTACCCTCTACCCTCTACCCTCTACCCTCTACCCTCTACCCTCTACCCTCTACCCTCTACCCTCTACCCTCTACCCTCTACCCTCTACCCTCTACCCTCTACCCTCTACCCTCTACCCTCTACCCTCTACCCTCTACCCTCTACCCTCTACCCTCTACCCTCTACCCTCTACCCTCTACCCTCTACCCTCTACCCTCTACCCTCTACCCTCTACCCTCTACCCTCTACCCTCTACCCTCTACCCTCTACCCTCTACCCTCTACCCTCTACCCTCTACCCTCTACCCTCTACCCTCTACCCTCTACCCTCTACCCTCTACCCTCTACCCTCTACCCTTACCTTACCTTACCTTACCTTACCTTACCTTACCTTACCTTACTTTACCTTACCTTACCTTACCTTACCTTACCTTACCCCCTCTGGTACCAGTCCCTTTTTTTTCCTTTTTTCCCGCCACCCCGCGAGTTCGAACGTGCGACCTCGCCCTCTGTCTGACTCGGAGTGCAATGGCCAATCACCTGAGCTACGGCGCTCAGGTGACACAAGTTCATGAATTTTTATGAGTTATAAACCAGCTATTGTTATAACCTATTGTTCTCACCTATTGTTCTCAAGTCACCTATTGTTATCAAAGTCAGTCAAACATTCCATCGCGTTTCATGTGAAGCAGAACAACTTTTTAAATTAAGACTTTAATTTAATGCAGAACTCAATGCATCTGATCGATTCGAATGTGATTAAAATAACGAGAGCGAGAGCGTAGATAGTTCAAACTTTATGAGAGCGAGAACGAGAGCGAGAGTTTAGAATTAATTCCCATAGATTCCAATGAAAATCTAAACTCTTCGATTGCGCACAAGCGTCGCAAGAGAGCGTGTATAGTGCTTCAGACCAAACGTTCTCGTTTCGGGCTGCAATGAAATACCTATCTCAATAAAATAAGATGCATTTTAATAATATACTTCTTAATAATAATAATAATAATAATAATATCTCCTAATAATATGTCTTCTAATAATTACTTTTTATGTGAGAAAAGTTTAGTTTCGCCCAAAGATCTCGGTCAAGAGTGTCTCGAGATTTTTAGTTTCTGTTTATAAAATTATGTTTCTGTGATTTCTGATATGGTTTTAGACTCTGAGAATGCAATCAGTAGAGCTAGTTTCGTTGGGCAAGACGTCAAATGAACCATGTGTTTTGTTCCGTTAGACTTAAGAGTATCCTCTTTATAGCTAAATTTAAAGCTATTTTTCTTGACCGATGTTAGCAATTATTGTGAAGAACGCAAAGTAAAGCTTTTAATTAACGTTTACATAAAAATATCAGGAAATTTAGGCAGCAACTTTTGAAATTTTAGCAACTTTTTGGATTTTTGGCAATTTTTGAGCAACTTTTTGGAACAACTTTCCAGCATTTTACGAGCACAATCGGGACAGGCCTAATATCAGTTACGGGCCATGGTAAGATTTAAACTGACATCTGTTTGTTGTTGAGTTTTTTCCACGTTCTGGGAGAAAAATAAGTCACTGTTTGAATGGCAAGGTCGGAATGTGCTTTTTTTTGTAAGCCGTAGCCTGTGGCATTCCCACATCATGTAAACCCCTACCCCCCTGCCTTTCTTGCCCAGGGAGGGGAGGGGTCTTGCCCAGGAAGAGTCGAGGGATTAGTTGAAGTTTGTGCTATTTTACTTAGTTGAAACTTCACCTCGAGAAAATTTTTTCTTCCTGAATGTCTATGGAACTGAACTATTTTGAGTACGCCCCTGTCCTGTTTGCCACTAAGGCCCCGTCCGTGAAATGCGTTTTCAGAAGTCTCCGTTTTCATCTTGGCAAAAACGAAGCAAAAAGCGTTTTTGTATCGTTTTCACACTAAAACGCTCGAAAACGATGAAAACGACTGGGATTGCATATGTGTTAATGAGAACAAACAGTTAAAATGCACTGTAAGTAAGCGTCGAGGTAATTTTAGGTAGTAGTACCTTGAGGTAATTATATAACGCCCAGAGTTTTAACTTGTTAACGTTAGCAGAAAGCACTTTCGCGCTAACTACGGAAGAGATCTGGAAAAGAGTCTTTTTCATAGGAATTATCACGTGTCCATGATGTCGTCATATTCAAATCAAAGCGGGAAAGTAAGGATGGTCGATCGATCTTGAAGCGACTCTCGAAGCTTACGTTTGGCTTTGAGCTCCTGTATTCAAAAAGTATTTTCTTTATTCGCCACATTTGTGCCCGTCTGGTGGTTGAAGGACATCATTAAGTCCAGAAACCCGTAAGTCACTAGCACCTTTCAAAGAAAGGACTGGTGTTTTGCTTTTTCGACTGTTGAATAGTTCCGATGTTGGCAGTGTTGCGGGCGTTCACAGTCGGTAGGCAAGCCGAACCAGACGGAGTCTAAAAGCACGTTTTGTCTAAAAAAAAAAAAAAAAAACTGTATGATCGTGAGTTGCAGCCCATTTGTGACACCTGGCTGTGACCGAAGTTTTGAATTGAAGAGGTGCTTTTAGACTTCTATATTTTGTGAAAAATCAGTTGGAGGCTGATTCCGCGTTCGTTGAACTCAGGAGTTTCCCATAATTCATTGCGGTATCTGTTGCGTTCTTTCTGCTGTATGAGAAGCTTGCGATAAAAACAAAAACAAAAACGAAGAGGCAGGAATGGCAGTAATCTCAGCAACAAAGTAGATTGCTCGTCTCCAGCGAAAGAAGCGTCTTTTTATCCTTCTACCTGAGACGAAATGTAGGAGATCGTCACGTTACTTTGCGTTACTTTGCCGGAAAAGGGTCAGAAAACATTCTGGTTCCTTGGTCAGCGAGCGGAATGGAAGGTGCACCGAAGTAAAACCAAAAATTCCGTAAGTGTTTCAATGTTTCGCAGCCGTAGACTCTGTACTTGATTTTGTTATATCTGTATTAGTAAATAACTATGGTGTTTTGGTTTAGCATCAAGCCGAACCGCTATGTTTCGTGTCAGTTTTGGCGCGTTGTTACACGATTTTAATATGTAAAGCTTAAACCGCTTCCCTCGCCTTCAGTGTTTGTCAAATTTTAATTTCAGCCTACTAGCTTTTGCATAAAGATGCCGTCAGTCTTGGCTGAATTTTCTGGTAAAAGAAACGCATTTTCACTGTGTGTTTTAGCAAAAGAATGTGGTTTATCGGTAGAAAACACTTTTTGCTCGGCAATTTGACTAATTAGATCTCAAACATCACGCGTCCTGTTGACAGCGGATGTTTTTCACGCTTTGGAATTGTTAGCAAGGAAAATAGCTTTTGCTTTTTTCACTTTAGCTGTTGAACTAGTTCAGCAAAACACTTTCCATAAGACTATAGCCCTTCCATCTGAATTTCGTGAATATAGCTTATGCTCGGCGCGAGTGTTAACGTAGTGTTAAACTTCCGATCGTCAAAGTGGTTAACGGTCGTGAGTCAGAATATAGTGATCTTGTTCATTTTAACTTTCGTCTGAGAATAATATAAATTTAGAATAGGTTCTACGAGCTCTTTTTTCTTATGGCCAGATC
>JAJGOT010001388.1:0-19349 GCA_022457155.1 Cladopsammia gracilis | reverse complement strand
TGAAAGTCTCGAAATTTGATCCGCTCTTACACATACCGACTGGACATTAGAATTCCCGGGTTAGAATTCTAGATAAAGCGATGTAAAGTACATTTTTATCGCAGCTGGCGAAACTAAGTTTTACTTCTACTGTTGGGCCTTTTTCGTTTTACCTAAATTCAAAGGTCATTTGTTAAAGCGAAAAGAAAAGCTTTATACATGTTTATAGTACTGTTTAAAGGGGCTATGTCGCGAGACATGTCGCGAGATATGTCACGCAGGCAAAAACATCGGGCTGATATCAAACAAATTCACGCTATCGCCGTGGAATCAGGCAAAATCCTTCAATTCTGCCGTGCTGTGTACTCCGAAAGGTCTCAGATTTTTCCCACATATAAATAGTATATTTGTCTTGATTTCATTTCGGTTATTTCCCCCGATTCCGTTATCATACGCCTCAGTACATGTCAGTATCTCAATGTCTAGAAGTTGCAATCAGTTGAGCATGGACTAAGGTTCTTCACCGGTACTGATTGCTGTGGAATCAACCCAAAAGTTGTCTTATTAGCTCTTATTCTTCTCTCTTCTACGGAAGTAGTGTGCTTTCAATGCTCAAAAGGAACTTATAATAACAACCGCAAGCGATCTCAAGGTCAAGCTAGGTCACGTACGCGCAGACTTCTAGCTGCCGTGATATGTTTTGAATGAAGTCAATAAATTTTCATTGCTCTCTCTCTCAAGCAAATAAAAAAAACACATAAAATATTAGGTTTGTCTGTGGTAATAACAAATTACAAAGCGAAATTTTCTAAGCCGATAATGTTTTAATACTGAAGCGTGCCTTTTTTTGTTGAGACTGAACAAATTGTTTTCATAATTAACGCTCAACTATCAGATAGTATTTAGAGTGATTTTACTTCATCTGTGAAACACTATCTAACAATTAGTGTGTGATAGTCCAAATTAAACAAAAGGAAACAATGGAATTATACTCTAATAGTGCGTACTATTCTACTAACTATTTCACAGATGAGGTAAAATCACTCTAAACCCTTGGGAACTAGAGCTATTTTGAAAGATACAAAGATCGAAATTGTCCCCCCAAAATAAATTTTAATTCTTGCAATGAGACATAAAGGACGATTCAGTTGAATTTTTAGATGGGCCGGCTACATGAAAATTAACCTGCGTTCGCCTGGCGCCGCCGGTCAGTGAATTATTCCTACAAGACATACAGCGAATCGCTCCGTAGAACATCGCGAAGAAGCGACGTCGGTATTTAGTTGAAAGCTTCCTAAATCAGGTAGAGAACCACAGCAAAATCAAGTTAGAGCAGTCACAACATACCAGAACGGTGCTAGAAGCGAGGAAAATAAAACTCCCAATACAATTAAAAAAGCTTCTTGGCGAGAATTAAAAAGAAAACAGTAAGAAATTTAAAAACTCGATAGGACCGATAGCGTGAATTTTTAGTGAGAATCCAGAAAAACTCCCTAGCGGGAATAATAAACTCGCTGGCGAAATGTGAAAACTCGCTTCCAAAAGTCTGAAGCACTCGGTTGCGAAAAATTAAATACGAAAAATTTATATACTTCAAAGAATTTCAATCGCTTGAAAAAACACTGTTTCAGAAAAACCAGAAGGAAAAAAAATAGCTGTTTCGCTGTTTCGCTGTTTCGCTGTTTCGCTGTTTCGGTGTTTAGTACTGTCCCTTGATAACGGGGGTAAACTAACTCAAATGGGCAACTCGCTTGCAAAGGAGAGCCGTCTCTCTCGGTAGGTACGGGATCAAACCACGAACTGGTACGCAACAGGAAGACGATCAAGAAACCTGACTTGCGGTTCCAACAGCGTTTATTCCTGACTTGTGACTTTACGATGTAATCCAATGATGTAATCAAACGATGTAATCCAACTAACAATTGCAAACTAGGTTCTTATACACGTAAGGTACAAGTGTTCAACACAATCGAACATAATGAAAGTGTCAAGCGAAATTCTTTGAGCTCAGCAAAAGTAAATTTCAAAATATATTTTTAACCCAAGTGTCCATTGTTCATAAAACTATTTTTAAAAGTAATCTACATTTGAAAACCCTAAAACAAAGAAGTAGCAGAAAAGCCAAGTCAGCAAGCGGCGTTTTAAGCACGTAATGGTGTCGTATCAATAGATTTGCAAGGTCGGCAAATAACTTGTACGGCACGTACTAGCGATGTACCATTATTGAGTTATTCACCTACAACAAAAGCTACTAAATTTAACTTCGATGAGTCAGCTAAACTATTCATACTGAAAAAACAAAATGACACCATTACTTGCCAAGTCGTTGATTAGTTAAATAAAACTGAAAAAACACCGTGAGTGCCGGACGAGACTAATTTAGAACAGTAATAACAACTATTGTGTGTACAGCTTGATACGTGAAAAATCAGCTAGACATGAAAAATTTTTACTAACAAGGTGTCAACTTGAATAGTGGAACGAACCTAATTTAGAACGATAAATTAACTCAAGGTAAACTATTGTTCAGAAGGTAGTACATTTTAGTATGAATGAAAGCACGACCTGGTACAGTAATTGAATGCTTTTCAAAGAGGTTAAAACAATTAAGTTTGATTGTCAAAAACAAAACCCTGTTGACTTTTAGAAGATTAAATTTCGATGAATAGCACAAAAGCTTATAATAAAAGCGAATTTCATACTAAGCAAAACCTTTCACAGCTGAATGCGGAGTAAACCAAGCTGAATTGATCTATAGGAACTTTTTAACAGTGAACTCTCATAACTCATAACTCTCATATAACAGTGAACTCTCATAACTCCGAGGCGACCGACACAACAGTCATTTGTATTCCCGATTCAACTCCAGACATGTCCTCAAAAGAACCAGAGACTGTTATCATAATACTGTTACGTTTTTACAACAACGTACAATAATTCACTCACTAGTTTTCTCGTTGTTTATGTTCATATTGGCGCCAGAACAGCAACCATAACTATAGGAATTATACAAACCTCCGGTCAGGAAGTAAAATTGCAGTTTAATACCGATGCCTTGGATTTTATTTATACTTGACCAGAAATCCGCAAACATTTCCTTCCAGCAGAAATTTTAGCTGTCTCCGGAACCCGCAAAAATTTCCTCCCGCAAAACAAATTCAGTCGGACAAATCAACAAAACTATGACGTCTTTCCCATACTATTGCACAATCAAACCGTAATAGCAATGAATAGAAAAAAACGCAAAGTTCATGCTATTTTGCTCTGCCATACCGCTCATATTAAAACACAAACTTTCCTGTCCCATTTACCTTTCTTAAAACGTCTCCATTAGTAAAATACACCGTGAAATTCTCAAACTACGTTTCCCAAGAAAACGCATTTGACCTATTTTTACCCTTTTAACTTTACGACAAATGATTGAAACTGATAGGTAACGTGAGATATCGAAATTTAAGAAGGACTAATACCTTTGCGGTAACGTAATGTGAGATATGACAAGTTCATGACAAGTTCTGACATCCCAATACCCTAGGGAAATTAACAATAGGTCCGGGGGTGCTCCCCAAAAATTTTAGGTGCAGTATGTGACGCCCTTCTTGAAATCCTAACCGGTTTAACCAACCATATCTTCAATGCCCTAATATAGCTTCTATAAAGAAGAAGGAAGAAACCCCCCCGGACAAAAGTCCACAAAATTTTGTTAACAACTTTTGTCCCTTTTTTCGTGACTGACTCCGAAATCTCGCTTAATGCGCATGCGCATTAACGAGATAAAAACGCCTCATTTTAAGTATGTGATCTGTAATTTCTATATATATATATATATATTCTAATGAAATATCGAAGAAATCCATCGAAAAAAGTAGACAAACCTACATTTGCGGCGACCGAAATTTACGGCTTGAATCTTTAAATGAATCTTTAAAGCATCGCTTTCGTTCAATATGCACCGCAACAGCTGGTGACGGAAATGACGCCATCAGGTTATTGTGCGCATGATCGGAAGTTTTTTCAGACGTTATCGCATCCGCCGAAGGTTATGATTCGATTGCCCGTGTGCAGTTTCACTGGATTTTAAGATGTAAATCTTGAGAAGTCTGCTGAATTCTTCGCAAATTCTACTGTTCTAGTGTAAAATGGGTATTCTACATTTAGCCGTTTGTTAAGAAGGATTTTAGTGTGGACTGGGTTTTAAAACCTTTCAAAAGCCGCGAGCAACGGACTAGAGGTCGGTTGTGGTTTCCCATGGTGTTGCGCTTGTAGATTTTGACCTCATTTTGGCGTCCTTTTTTGCCTGGCGGTTGGTGTGTTGTTTTCGCCACTAATATTAGCATGTAGATTTTTATGTAAGAAAGCCGTTTAAATTTATTCTACTTTTCTCTCTGAAATACCGGACATGACAGGATCTGAAATCTGTTGGCGTGAATGTCTTTCCTGCTATTCGTAATTCCTAATTCAGTGTTCCAACAGTCAATGTTTAATAGGGAGGGGTGAAGGTCTCTCGGTATTTGTCAAACACGATCAGTTCGCGACTGTGCTTGGGCCAGGCTTGGAGTATGGGTAAACTCGGGATGCATTTTCCCGCATCCTGGGACAATGCAAAGATGCTGAAATTTGCAACGAGGCCAATGACACCCGGCTGGGGAGTTGTAAAGGCGACAAATCGGCATTTCTGTTGGAGATCGGAGTGTGTTTGTTCCCGTTCCTGCAGACCCGGTGCGCTTGGTTAACCCGCTAACGGGTAACGACTGCCGCTTTTTAAGAAATCTGGTGTGCAAATGTTGGGAATCGCTGGCCCAGCGAAACTGATGCCGGTGTTGCAGCTTTCGGTACTCGTTATCATAGAGTATGACGGACTGCCAGGTGTGATCCTCAATTAACTCCGCGATTTTAACCATATAGGCTAGGTAATCCTGGACTGCTGTTGTGTGCATTTGCTTCTGGCTCTGGCTCTTCTGGCTGCTTCTTTAAGATTTTTACACTTGCCCTCATCCATTGAGAGAGGGAAATAGACTCCAGAGGCGGTGACTTTTTCTTGTAAGCTCTCACAATTACCTGCGCTCCGCCACCCGAGCCTATCTCTTGCTCCTCAGGCTCGGCAATCCCTGCATATAAATCAATAAAATCAGGGATAAGGATAGGTTTATCATCCTTTTTTGTACCTGTACTCGGCTTCTCGAGGTAGACATGAGGATTGAGGTCAACCCTGGAGAAATATAGCTTCTATAAAGAAGAAAGAAGAACCCCCCCGGACAAAAGTCCACAAATTTAACAAAGAAACCTTTGTTAACAACTTTTGTCCATTTTTTTGTCGACTGATTCCGAAATCTCGTTTAATGCGCATTTGCATTAACGAGATAAAAAAGGAATATAACTAGGCATAATACAAAGAAACAAGTTGATAAAAAAGAAAAATAATAATTTACTTGGAGTTTTTTGATTATAAAACGTTTATAATGCAGAGGACCACTCAACACTACGATAAATAGTGGTAACTTTCTTTCCGGATCTCCTTTATGAAGGGATGCGAGTACCAGACGTCACCCAAAGTGTAAACAAACAGTTTAAAATGCAAGGCTAGTACAACGGAAATTAATGGCAGGTTTAATGGCCAATATTTCGACTAGTACAACTAGCCTTCTACAGGGCCGGCGTTGGAGTGAAAATAATACAAAACGGCTCTTAAATTTGAATATAGATAAAAAGTACATGATTGGCTAATATAAGATTACATGAAAAATATCTAACTAGGTTGTAACAAGATATAATGACATATATAATGTAGCTACAAAACGATGGCTAGTAAATATGATAACTTCTAAAATAAAGCATATCATTCAAATGGACAGACTGCAAATCACAGTAGTTGCTAAATATATATATATATATATATATCTCTGTGTCGTAACTGTTCATCAGTAGGATGCCCAAAATGCGTGCAATTCCACAATCGGTTTCGGCTCCATTAAATCCTATACCAATTGCAGAACATATTAGGAGGAGCCACCCACAATGTGAGCACAGTCACGGACAACACAAGTAAGTAAGGAAAATAATGCAAAGTGAAATTAAGACGTTATTTAACGAACTAAGTGCACACGTCAATTAAATAAACAAATAATGCACGCGCACAAAAAATGCACCAATAATGCACGCGCACAAATAATTAAATTAAAGAAATAAAAATGCGCGCGTACATGTGCCCAGATACAACTGAAATACAAATCTTACTAATAAATACGTAATGTAAGGATACGATGTTGTAATGTAATGTAATGTAATGTAATGTAATGTAATGTAATGTAATGTAATGTAATGTAATGTAATGTAATGTAATGTAATGTAATGTAATGTAATGTAATGTAAAGATACGATGTTGCAATTCAAGCCTGGATTATAGTTATTGTAAATATCATCTACTTCAATGTTCATCACGTCTTTTTAAGCCATTAAGTGTTACTGTTTTGCCTTTTTGGAATGAGATAGGCTCCTCTTGCTTTGCGGCGGGAGGTGTTTTTTTTTTGTCGGCAATAGTTCCACAGGAACGAGTTTCATATATGCAATGGAGTGGCCTGGTAGGGTGAAGTGGGTAGGAACTGCAGCAGATGAATTTGCGTGACTTGTGTTATTAGTGGCTTGTCTATGTTCAGTAAATCTTTCGTGTGCGTTTAGTTTCCCCAATATATTGCTTGTTACATTTTTTGCATTCAATCATATCAATCCAGTTTTTAGAGTTGCAGGTTATATGCTGTTTTATTTGCCTGGTTTCATTTGTAGAGGTGAAAGAGTATGATGATTTACCATTTTCGATCTCTGGACAGGTCAGACCACCGTGTTTTGATTCGCAGCGGAACGTTCCGGGAGAGGCCATAGTAAACGTAGAAGAATTGATAAGTTTAGCGCGTACAAGTAACCAAACCACTGTCTAAATTTGAGGAAAATTGAACTATTTTATGTGTCCCCTACATTAGCCAAAAATTCACTTTCAAAAAAAAGGGGCTAAAAAATAAAGAAACTTCCAGTCAAAACGTAATACCGCCATTTCCATTAAGTAATATGGGGTCTAGCCAAACAAAAGTCATTTTTTTAATAAAAATGCTTGTTTTCACCTTTTTTCAGTGCAAACAAATGCCCCCAAAAGCATCAAAATATTTAATTGTATGCTATTTTGCAACTATAGCAAACAATATTTGCAATTTTCGTATTTTCCAGCTTGGCAGCCATTTTGGATGACGTCACGGACCCCCAAAAGCGCCACAACTCATAATATTTACCTTAGTTTGTGGAGCACACTACGGGCTATCTATTGCATGTCAATTTTTTACGAAATATAGCAACATCGCAAAAACCCAAGGTGGGAGGTTGGGGTCCCGAGGGTTAATCCTTAAGGACTGTATTTACCATTTTCCATCGATTTTCCAACCAAAAATGGTAAATACCGGATATAAGTTTTCAACATTCTCTTTTCGTTCCCAGAACCTCTGAGAGCACCAACACGTAGACAGACGGGACTAGGAAAATGTACCCTGGGATAAAATAGAACTACTAAATGTAAATGATATTATATATCCGTATAATAGAGAAATTAATTGTTTGTACTAAAATCATTGGTTGTTCCATATCTTTATTTTGACTGAGGAAGTACAAAGGAAAATATGCAAATCATGAAGTGTAGCAATGTCCAATTATTCATTTTCACTTACCAAACCAAACCCGCGATATAAAAGGCGGCTGGACTGTCCAACTCATGTAAATGAGCAAAATCTATTGTTCTTGCTCATTTGCATTAGATTCGGCGTGGGGCTTTGCCCTTTTATACCGCAGGTTCGCCTTTAAGAAATGCCCTCGGAGTTATCATATTGAGCTTGCCATGAACTTGGATTTTAATTCCCAAATCCTCTTTAGACAAACCGAAAGATGCTACTATCATCTTTAGCGCGGCTCAAAACACCGCTCTACAAGGACAGAATGTTACTATCACTTGTCATGTGACAGAAGCCAAACCACCGGTGTCAGCGTTTATCTTCTACTTCAATGACACCCTCGAAAGGGTAATGGGTGTGAATCATTTTACTATGACCAATGTCCAGCGATCACAACACTATGGCAGATACAAGTGTGTGGCACGAAACGATGTTGGATACGGGCAGAGTGGTGAAGTTTTTCTAAATATAAATGGTAAGACATTTTTTAGAAGCAGAACAATTGCAATTGTAAAAGTAACTCATAATAACGACTATGACTTTGAATAATGACTTTGACTTTTTTGTATTTCTGGTAACTAATGTTATGTTTCATCAGCAGGCCAAAATAGCCAAACACCTCAGGCAACCAGTTGAATCTGAAAATGCCTTTCCCTCTCTGTCAAAATAACCATCTTTGCCATTGGTTGTCGTTTATCTCGACACCTCTTTGCACTCAGTAATTAATGCGCTTTTGATCACTGTCTTGTTCAGTACCGCGTAAGAGATGTGGTTTTTGTAACTGAGAATTCGCTGACAGAATATCAACAATTCCTATGTTATTTGCTATTGCTTAGTTTGTATACCAACTCTAAAGAAAACTTCAGCAGCTACACTTGATCATTGTTTATTGAATCAGCGCCAATTTAGTTTCCAGTTCTGTTTAATATTTTCATTCTGTTTACTCTTTTAAGTTGTAGTTCCCGCGAAGATCATCTCATTAACACCAAACGTAACAGTAATTGAAACAAACCCCATTGATTTGAGATGCAATGCCTCGGGTTATCCTCCATCTGTCATTAAATGGAGAAAAGATGAAGGGCCTGAACAATCTACTGGAAGAAATCATTATCGGATTGACAGCAGCAAAAGAAGTGACAGCGGAGCATACGTTTGTATAGCAGAAAATGTTGTGGGGCGAGCAGAGATGAAAACATTTGTTACCGTATATTGTAAGTAAAAGACAGTACAAGTTTATTTTATTCAATTGGTATTCCTCTTAAGGCGATTCCCTAGTGTTACATTGCGCATCACTTTTGCACATAATATCTTGCGTCATTTGCGCGCACTCCGAAGCAATAGGGTTTCTTTTGAGGATTCAGTTACCTTAGTAAATAATTAAGCGTTTGTTTTCCTCTAAACGAGCATGGTGACCTATCTTTTAAATTCCATGTATTTGAAGAAAATAGTACTCTCCATTATACAGTATATTAGGGCTGCTTTAGTTCAGAGTAAATGACTGAACATTGCAATGCGATCCACGGCATCGACCTTATTTGTTTTTATATTAATAGCATAATTACTTTAAACATTACAATAATGATTTTTATGTAATTGTTCTTCTATACTATGTAATGAAATGTTGAAGAATAAGATGTGATCAAACGTGGTAGGGTGAAATTAATTTCATTATTTACGATTTGTAAACTAAAAAACAGAAAAAATAATCGGGTACATATATATGCGATATACTTGTGTGTGTGACCAGCATTATATTAAGCTTATATCTGCATACAGTGTCTAAACTAACCTTGCAAATTAAGTCATCAGTGACAGCATAGTTCGAACCATTGTAACAGCAAATAAAACAGGTTCAGCTTTAGTAATATATATAGTTAGCCTTAGCCTAACAGCGTCGCCCTTTGAAGAACCTCAGAACAAGCTTAACTAAGATGAAACGTAACTTAGGTGAAAGGTCGGAAGCACAAGAATTAAGATTGACGACCGGGCTATTTTTCAATTTTAGCAATTCTCAAAAACAGTATTACTCGACCGTCTGCACAGTACATTTAGACCGTACAAAAGTTCACAAAAACAACTTTTTCTCCGTCTAGAATAACTATTACGACTATTTTCTGAATAAAATACAGTTGTTGCTTGTCAAAAAATGCCTGAGAAACTGATTTGGAAATCAAAATTGCAAAAATACACAAACATATTTGCATAAGGCGACGCGAGTATAAAATCTAAGTTTTGTTTTGTTTACATAAAATCGCTTTTCAATCTATGTAATGAATGAACAAACACATAAAAATGGACAACACAACTTTCCTTGGAAAAATTTTATTCAAATCTCCATTAGTTTATGTTTAAAAGCAAAACGCGTACCATTTAATTATATAGCGCATCGAGGCCGAGCCGTGTCTTCGATGAAATTCAAGAAATTAGTACAACTGAATTTAAGCTACACGTTTATAAACAATTCTCCAAAACTAACGAGAACACAAACAAAAAGTCAATCACAGATTGAAATCAAGAAAAATTCCCATCGAAAAATGTAATTTGTTTTACCTTTAAGTCCCTCCGGCGACTACAGTACTTGGAAATTCTTTAATCTCCGCTTTGGTGCTGAAATCCGTAAAACGAACCCATTTCTTCGCATTGTTCCTCGAAGCAAGATTTTATCCCTGAAAGCTCTTTTACCACTAAAGCGGCTTCTGAGTATCCCTTAATTAGTATCCTATCTTGAGTAGCAAACCGCAAAAAAAATGTTGGGCGATAACCACTTTCATTCTCCGCTAAAAACAGCAAAAAAATCCTGCAAAGGCTGAAGTGTTTACCGAGCTGACGGCTGTGTAGCCGCGCGAGAAACAAAGCCTCAAAGATCCCGGATGTTTTGTGGCGTCATACGCGCATGTTTTGCGACGTCATACGCGCCAGCGAGCTAGCCCAACGCGTACGGCGGGCGTTCGGCGGGCAGACAACGCGCCCGCGAAACAT
Source organism: Cladopsammia gracilis (assembly GCA_022457155.1). NCBI lineage: Eukaryota > Metazoa > Cnidaria > Anthozoa > Scleractinia > Dendrophylliidae > Cladopsammia > Cladopsammia gracilis. The sequence continues at coordinate 8,685 of JAJGOT010001388.1, read as the reverse complement.
TTCGCTAGCCATGATCATGAAAAATGACGGGCGTAGGTTCTATGAGTATGGTGCTCCGCCGGGCCTTCGACCCGCGGGCTCCGCTAAAAAGAGGAGGTATTCATTACATTTTAGCATGACAGAGTTATCAGAAGTCTTCCGTTTTTATTTTGCTTAGGCAATACCATGGTTTGATAGGATTTTTGAAGTAAGTTTCATTTATAGGACGCTCTAGTCAACCACGTTTCATGTCTGAAAGACGCCTAAATTGGCATACACACCTTTTGGGTGTGAAATGAAAGAGGTGCCATTCTTTTATAGTGGAGCTTGTCGTTTAAGCAATTTTGTTTTCAATTGTGAGACCTATTTCAATCTCCATTTCAAGTATTTTTTAAAGATACTATTTGAAACTACTTAGTCAACCTTATATTTTTTATTTTGAAGCTTAGTTGATATTTATTTGTAATTACTCCTCAGCTCGTAGCCTATAATCAGTACTATTGTTGTAATCAACAGACGCAGCTACCGTAAAGAGTGTCACGCCTTTGACAACCAAGTCTTGGATTGGACAGACTATTACATTAAAGTGTGAGGCAGAGGGTGTTCCCACGCCAACCATCACCTGGAAAAAAACGAGTGGAATGGAAATGAAGAAAGTAACAGCCCTGGAGAACACAGCAAATGTAGTACTGAACAATGACCAGGATTTTGGACAATATATATGTGAGGCTACAAATGGCGTCGGTGCTGCTGCGACAAAAACAGTACAAGTGCAACAAATAAGTAAGTAGCGTAAGCAAGTGTGCATTGAGTCTGAATATCTATCATCGCTGTACAGCTGTAATTAAGCAAACAAGATAACATCCTCCTGTAAATGCAAGTTACTGCACCTTAAACCTGATTGCAGTTCTATAATTATACAGTATACTGGGAATGTCAGTATATTAGTAAGCACAGTAAAGCCAAGAATTCAGTGAAGTGATAAAGGTTTGTAGGTCTCTATGAATTTGTTGCTAATTGGAAATTGCTTCTGAACATATTCGGGTTAAAATAAAACTTCGAAATCGTTTTTAAACAGAAACACAAACCGTGGTTACTAGTTACCTTGTAAGTGCTTACTGTATTTACTCCTAGAGAAGGCAATTACTAAAGAGATGCGTTTAATTCTTACGGATCTTTTAATCTTCGGTGTTGAACTCGGAATTAGTTAACTTCACTTTGAAAAAAATAACATTTGTACAACAGTGTTCACTGTACTATAGTATGCCAAATAAATTCCCTTCTTTTCTAAATAATATCCTTGGAGTATTTTTATTTTGGGTTATTTTTTTCTGGGGGTAATAAGTTGAAAGAAGGAGCGTTGATATATGTTCATTCAAATAGCAAAGGCAACTCTCTAGAGCAACAAAACTGTATAACTCCATAGCAGGGTAAACGATTGATTCAACTGTCGTCTCGCACGTGATCAGGTCGTGCTCCTTAAAACTAGAAGACATCAGACCGACTTGATTACAAGAATCTTTTTACTTTGAAGCTGTTGTCTTAGTTACGTAAGTTATAATCCAACATTTGGCCTTTTGGTGTTTTGCAGAGTTACACAACAAAAGATACACATATTCATAATACACCTACAGTTGTTTTGCTAAATTAGTTTTTTGCCACATACTCATATGATAGCATGTAGAGCAAAAACACACTTACAAAAGTGTTCCTTGAACTTTTGCAAACTTTGCTGAATCTCTCGATGCACTTCTAGAATGACCATAATTAAAACGATAAACACAACAATGATCAGTCCAGCATGTGACTTCATTGGAATGGCATTCAATATATGATGCAATAGAGGATAGAAAATTCACCTTTTTTTAAATGATCAATTTTTTTCCTTTGCCTTCCCCAGAAGCGCCAGGTTTGCCGAGCATCGCAGTGAACATTCAAGCTACATCAATAACAGTTAGTTGGACTGCACCAGCTGATGATGGAGGGAGTCCTATTACCGCATACAGAGTGGTGGTACTGCGGGGTAGTACTCAGATACGGAATGAGAATGTGACCAATCATTTAACTAAAGAACAGTTTATTGATGGTTTAACCAAAAGCACCAACTACACTGTGAAAGTGTTTGCTAGAAATTTTGTATTTGAAGGAAATGCCTCTGAAAGTAAAATCCAGACAAAGTTTGGAGGTAGGAAATTCTGTAGTAAGACAAAGCATTTAGTTTGTTTGGCGTTTATACGATGTTCTCTAGAATGATAATTGTATCTTCTTAGCACTTGTTTATTAAACCATTTATAAATTTGTCTAGTACAAATAAAACGCAGTTTCTAAAGTTGGTTATAATACCCCTATTTTTTTTACAATCTGGGTTGTTCGAAACAAGAAAGCGATACCATGATCGAATTCCTCGTAGTCACAACCGTCAAAAATTAGAAAGGAGGTTACTTACAAGATATTTTAAATTCAGCATAATGCATGCGATTCAGAGCTGGTTAAAGCGGAATTTCTGAAGAACACAGTTGTAGTGGTTAGTCGCATCTAAGAGTGATTAAATTATCGTATATATTATTTTTAAGTTTAAGTGAAAATCAATTCAAAATATGTTCTTAGGTCGTTCTTCTCCTACAATTTCATGCACTTTCGTTTGATTTTCACGAACAACAAATGCAATTTCTATCTAAAGTTCAGCGCCGTTATAGCTTGGATATACTGTAGTAGAGTTGGTAGTAAACATCAGGGAATATAAAGAAAGAAACTGGGAAATCAACAATGGAGCAGCGATCACACTGTATACTGTCTACCAAAGAATCGTTAATGATGAGCAGTGGACAAAGAGTAGAACCATAACTGAAATCTCCCATCGTGAATATGTTGTTAAAGTTGAGAAGGGTAAAGAATATGAATTTGTGGTAACAGCGACCAACAAATATGGAGAAAATCCAAAGAAAGACAACGTGAAGAAGGTTAAAGTGCCAGGAAGTATGTGTAGTATAAAAGAATAAAAGAAAGGCTGATTTGACAGTGAAGGAATATAATGAAATTTATCCAATATTTCGAAAGGCACGGCCTTTCTTCTTCTTCAGGGTATTACAAATAATGACTATGGGTAACTAGGACGTTACAATTTAAATTTAACTATAGCGTGCAATATATAAACAGAAATAATGGCATTAAATTTCAAATTGTTATTCATTCCTAGAGGTTCAAGAATTTTACCTCTATCGATAACATATGCTTCTCTTGCTTTTGGTACAGCGCCACGATTAGAATGAATAAGTACGAGTGGAATGAGTGTTATGTCTTTAGCTGAATTGTCGCCAGTGAGGAAATGTTTTGATACTGTTATGGGCTTAGATATGTTAGCTGGGTTGTGGTAGAGTACATTAAAATAAGATGGTGGATTTTAGGTTACCAATTGGTTTCCTATTGTTTGAAGAGCATAAAAGAATTTTTTTTACTGTTTGTTTGTTTCCTTTAGCTTCCACCAAATCAACGGAGAATCAAACAGGTGAGAAGATCCATCTTTTTGTGTGGAAAAGAGCCATAAGTAATTTATACTTAATAGACCAATTTCGATATTTGGCTCCGAGGCTTAGGGGAAAAAAAACAACAAAAATTAATCAATGTGATTTATTTTGTTCTATTCCCCAAGCCTCGGAGCCAAGTACGAATTTTAATATAACGAAATTGGCCTATTAGTTTTTTTTTTTTAAATTTGCGGCAATTTCAGGTTACTACTCCGTAAGGAGATGCCTTTTGAAGAATGTTTTGGAAGGCTTTCAGCACGAATTTTATCAGATGTTTGTTTTTTAAGCAACACGTAAATATAACGCAAAAGTCATGTGTTTGTTGAAATATAAATCAATATATGAGATTGTTATAAACATAATGAGGCACAGAGCGCTCTCACATCTGATTGGAATGGAACATGAATAAAAGTTTGCTTTGTTTCGTACGATGTGTGTGCTTCAAATCGAGCACCATTCTGAATTATATAAACGCGGTCAATTACTGCGGGGTCTGGGACCGAGAAAAGGCGCGAGACTACGAGAGTACGAGAATCGCATTACTACTTAGTCAATGCTCAATGCTTTCGTAATTTCATAAAAATGACTTTGTGACAAGGCAAAATGTTGAGCTTAATATCTACGGGCTGATGTTTTGAAAACGTTCACAATGGTGAAACATTTCAGTGTCGCTTTCTGATGTTCGATTTCGTGGTATGTTTGCCGCCATCGGGAAATCACGAAAGTGAAAACTGTAGGCATTTGATTAACAGAATTGTAGCGGAAGTTGACGCTTTTTATGTTTTGATCGGTGCTTTAAAAATCCGCAGCTTTTTCTTCCCTTAGTGTGGGTCATTATTTTTTCTAACGAGAACTTTTACAGTTTGGAAATGATCATCAAACCCGGGCACCAAAGCTTTCAACTTAAATTTTTCGCGGATCGGAGTGAGGGGAATACAATTTCTTTTACCGCTGCAACAATATTGTAAAGACTTCTTGTTCGACAGCAATCTCCAAACCGGCGTTGGCGCAGAGGATGATTCAAACGGACACTTGCCCTGTCACTGTCAACGATACAAGGCCTGTGTCCATACCAACCCAACGGTCGAGATCAACAACCCTGGAGGACTGCTGACAATGTGACAAAGATTCTCGTGCATGACTATACTGAAACTGGAGGCAGGTTCGACAATAGGTTCTGCGAACGCCTAAGATCTGTCGTGAAGATAGCGGACCTGCCAGTGGCCAATCACGTTTTCCCCGGACACACAAAAGACGATATATTCGTGCCCATGGCGAGAACAGGCTTTAGAAACAAAACGGAAAGGCGTAACACGAAGTGCCGATTAATATTTAAATGTCGAACTCATGCCACACGGCATGAACATTGATTTTAGTTTAAATGTTGCGACACTCAGTGATCATTGAATGATCATGATGATCATTTTGGTACATTGAGTAGCACCATCTGTAACTTTTCCAAACAATTTTTACTGTAGATCACCAAGAATCACTAATACTCTTCCGCTTTATCTCAGACACAAGTCATACACTAACCTACTTCAAGAAGGAACTTTTTAAATACTGTTTTTGATGTGGACGTACCGCAGACGTTTAAAATCGTTTGTATTAAATGCCATGTGTGCCATCCAATTTATAGCCTAAGTGACAGGATGTGCGGCTAGTTTGATTTTCATCTTCTTCATTCTGTATTTGCTTTATTTTGCTTATGTAGACTGGGACCTCGTAAGGGAGCATTAGCCAAGTTTTTCTTGCCTATTTGGCGAAGTTTGTAAATACATAAATAAATCTGAATATTATAGCGCACGTTTCCGGTTAACAGCTATTTTGCTGATCAAGGGACAGCAGTCCCCAAACGTCTGGATTTCTGTAACGTGGAAAGCACCCCAAAACTATATTTTAAAATTGCACTCAGAGCTTAACAGACTGTATTTTTTTTTACATTTAGGTTCTCTTCACGCTATTTACATGACTGTCATCATTCTGCTGTTGATAAGTAATATTGTTCTGATTTTCTTCCTCTGTAAAATGCGCAATCGTTCAGGTGAGTTTGTCCTTATAAAACTAAAATCAAATTCATGTAAATAAACTTCGCCTGATCGAGTAAGTTTTGGGAATAGAGTTCATTTTGTGGCTTAGCTGTGTTATCGTAATAATGTTTTAAACGATATGTTTCTTATGACGACCTCGTTTCGAAATCAATAGATGTACTACTCCCATCGGTAAATAAGATTTAGAGGAGTGCACACAGATTTGTTTCACGATGGAGTCACTTTGAATGTTGATCGCCGGACGTTTCGACTGCTATTTCTGCTAGTCTTCATAAAGCGATGGGGTCCATGATTACGTGTCACTTTTTGTGGCACGTTGATTCGCTGCTATTTGTGCATTTTGATCCTCATTATTATTCCAAATAGATGCTGTTTCCTCATTGGTCGGTTTGTTGTTGATCGTGTGTTCTGCTTCCTGATTGTGGGCATTTTTGCTACAGAATTTCGTTCCACTGTTTCTATCGACGTTATTGGAATGAAGTGTTTTATGCGGACGGCCTCTTTAACCCTACGGGTGTAAAAGTGTGGGTCACCGTTTATAAATGTAACCTCGTTCCAGGGTATGAGCAAGCCTTGTGTCTCTGTTGTGCTCTTTTATTCTTTCATACCTTGTTTTCCCTGTTTCCCCAATATACATGTACACCTTGCGGCATTTCAAGGAATCTTATCGACAACACCATGTTCTATGATCTGAGCGTTCTGTCAGATTTGGAAACGGTGCGTAAGCCTTGTTGAATTTGTCGGCAGCGGCGAAGAACCTCTGATGCACCTTTGATGTAGGGTAAAATCGCAGTAGATTTAAATTCCTGCGTGGGTTCTTCTTTGGCTGTTGGTCTTTTTGTCTTTGTGATCGTTTCCACAAACGAGGAAGGATATCCACTAGAAACAAGAACCGACGACAAGTGTTTCTTTTCTTTGGAGATTACTGATGGTTTAGGTGTTTGGCTCGGTCGTACAGACATTCAACAATACCACGCTTAACGAAAGGATAGTCCATGAAGCATGGATGCCTAGAATCCAGAAGCACAACAGCCGATCGATAACAAACTGGACCTATGAGGGAACAACAATGAGGAATATTAATGGATCGAAATGCACCAATAGCAGCGAACCAACGCTCTACAAAATGCAACACGTAATCAGTCGACCTCATCACGTGATGAAGACTAGCAGTAATTAATAGTAATTAAAACGTCGCAATCTACTTTTCATATGATTTCATCTTGAGACAAATAAGCATTCATCTATCTTACAAACCGCGATGAACAATAACCATTATTGTTCCTCAACAGCCACAACAACAGACAACCGCGTAAGGCAATTCTAACTTAAAAAAAATCAACAGTATTGACAACAAATATAGATTCAAAATAGTTTTATTGTAACCTTGATACGTTTCGAACAAGTTAACCCAAGTTATTGAGCATTGTATACTGAGATGATACAAATATTGAGTGTTAAGATTTTACTAAGTCTGACCTCATTCCTATTACAGTGCATCCAGAAAGGAGCAAGTAAGTAACATTCACTACCATATGACATTCACATGATCAGTGGGTGGGTTGTTAAGCCTTGTTGTAATGTTGTTATGGTCTACTGTTTTACCGTGGTGGTTGGATACCCCTTCACTTTTGGTAAAGTTGTACCGTCTGAAGCTCAAAACTCTTTCCCCATCCAGATAAAAAATATATACTGTCCTTTTATCCTATTCAGATCTGACACGTAAAATAGTCCACTCTTTTTGTCAAAATGGCAACGCTCTTTACCACATCTCAGTCGAAAATTAATATGGACTATCAAAATAATGTATAAAGGTGCTTTCAGTTTTCTTTTGCATATTTACCTTGGGCAATTGTCAACAAGTTTCAAACGACTGAACCTAATAAATGAACATTTTCTTTGTTAATTACATATCATCAAAGCAGGAAATGTCCCAGATGCGGGGATCTTATAGCTATGGTAAGATTCTTACACAACACTCAATAAGTTGACTCGGCTATAGCTAAGAAAAAAAAATAATAAAGGAGTTAGTTTCTAAAAAATGTGCTGCTGCGTTGTGGGAAAGTGAAATATGGTTTTATCAACTGCGTTGATAAGATATCATCCATCGAGATGGAAACGTCAGCATTTGAATCGCATTACAGTGGCCTATTTATTATAAAGAAAACGAAACAATTACACGATAGTCATTGCACTGTTCGTTTGACAATTAATTCGATTCTTGCATAAGCCAGGCCATAGGTAATTGGCGCATGATTCAATTTTACACACTACTTGCGGTAGGAATTTGTGCAACTATATTCCGTAAAATCCCAAAGTACCATTTCCATAAAGCACAAAATGTTTTCCTTTGAAAAGGATTTCAAAGGTAATTAACTCCCTAAAAACGCTTGGATTCGGGAAATGTTTACTTCGAAAAAACAAAAACAAAAAACAAAGAAAAACAAAACAAAAACACAAACGACAGCAGACTAAAAAATATTTCTTCTTTTGCACTGGGGCCGCGAAACCTTTAAAGTTTTCCACGATTGATTTCTTTTATTTTATTGAACAGCTACGCAGTATCTTCATTATATACATAATACGTACATTACAGTCTGTGGTTTATCAAATGTGAAGAAACATCACCTATCACAACACTGTTCGTTTTTTAGTTACCGAATGTTTTCTTTTCTCGTGTTTTGTCACTAGAATCCCTTAACCGTCAAGGTAGAGGCCGACACAAAACCCTCAAGCTCCGCGCCACCGGTGGATGTCCCAACGTACGCAGCCCCAGTAGGTGCAGACTACATGCCACCTAACCCTTCAACAAAAAGCTGGGAAATCAGTCGGGAACGAGTCAATATTATTAAAGTAATCGGTAAAGGAGCCTTTTCTAAGGTTGCCCAGGCGACAGTAGGGAACATACATGGTAGCCAGGAAAGCACCACAGTGGCGGTGAAAATGTTGAAAGGTGTGGTGTCAATTTGTTATTGTTCTTGTCATATATTTAGTTTACTTTTCGTAAATCATAGGTATTTGTGATACATTGTCGTTCAGTTTGGCGAGCCATTATTTAATTAAGTCAAGTTGATAAGACGTGGGGTTGAGCGGGTGAGGGGTCATATCTGGAGGCCTTATAACTAGGATTA
>JAJGOT010001387.1:0-19409 GCA_022457155.1 Cladopsammia gracilis | reverse complement strand
CAAAAAAATGTAAAACGCCAGTTTTTGTCATAAATTCTCACATAACATTCAAAAAACCGACTTAAAACATGAAAAGTTCACAACAAACAATGTTCTCACTTTTTGCCACGGTTAAGTTTCTCCTTTTTTGCTTTGAGAGCCGCCTGCATTCCTAGCTCAAAACTATTTTCGTTTGCTTTCCTATTTTCTTCCGCGAATTTGGCTATTTTCTCGTTCCTGTTTTTGTACAAAGTTTCCAAGTATTCGGCTTCTAGAGGATCTTCTTCTTCAGCTGCCACCACGAAGTTACATTTTCCTTCCGCTGCTTTTCGCGGGCACACGAAGAACAAGGTGTCGCGTAGTTCGGCTTTCACTTTGTCTCCATTCATATGAACCAGGGTTGTTGTCTCTCCATGGTTGCAATCGGGCGGGCGGTTTGGGTTCACGAACGTCGGATTTATGCGCGCCGAAAGCTCCCCCAAGTATCTCGCCTTCTCGTTATTCGGCTTCCACGGAAGTTGACATTTGTTTGGGCACCACAGGTAAGTGTCGCCATCTTCCTTGGTCGATTCACTCATCTGTGCGTGACACAAAGGGCAGCGAACACGTTTGCAAGTGATGTTCCCGCTCTCGATGGCTTTGGCTTCTTCTTTTGCTTCTTGTAGTTTCCTTTTCAACAGTTCTCGACGCCTGGCAACTTCTGAATCCTCCACTTCCATTTCCTCTGCTGCTTCTGCTTTTCGAGCTTTTTTGCGACGCGAAGCTTCAAGCTCGCGGTGCGACCTGGCGCTGGAATCAACTTCGGGCGAATCGTTTTCCCAGCTCGTAAGGTCGACAGTTACCTCTTCGGTCACAATCTCGTCACCGCTGGCGTTTCCGTCAACGTGTGCTTCGGTTTCCAGGAACTTACAAGCTCCTCTCTTATTGTTGCGTTTGGCGGACATCGTGAGGTTTAAAGAAATGTTGTTTAAAAAAGATCTCAAGTGACACTCGACTAGCGAACGGTGAAGTGAATAATGTGCTACGTGCTCTTCGATATATAGTTCATTTTATGCAGACAACGTCAATCAAAATACGTTTCGTTCAATGGCCTTTTTAGTGCCCGCCTCTTACTACAATTAAAACATAACTTGTATCGGCTTATGCATTTTTTATCTGCGGCTGAATAACTTTTGTAAATGTCACTACTTAAAACAATTTGGCATGAGTGACATTTTTCTTTTATTTCTCCCATCTGCTGCATGCTTCTTAGACCTTCACACTCTTGTTTAAACGTCAAAAATAAATTTTTAAAAGCTTCGCACAGCCCAAGCAATCTACTTCTAAACTCGCTCGACATCTCGTAACTTTTTGCATCTACTTTGTCGAAACCTTCTACATTGAAAGCTATTTGGTCTAAAACATTATACACAAACCCTTTATCCGGCTTTACAACTTCCAACTCGAAAAAACTGTTGTTTTCGTCAAAATCTGGCAAAGTGCGATTGATTTCTAAAATGTACTCTCTCGTCTTACTTGTCACTTCTGATCTGTCGAGAAAAGCAGTTAATCTCCCTCCACATTCGAATCCCCGGCGAATCATCGATTTACGCACAACCATCTCGACCCCTACCATCTCATCCTTCACAGTGAAAAAAGGCACCAATGTCACAACTGCGTAGACATCTTCTTGAGAAATATCGGTTAATAGCGACTTTTTGTCGAAGACCAAATCTTTGTCCAAAGCCTCCTCTTCTAAATTGCAGACAAAGGAACCAGCGGCGTAGAAAACTGAATGTTCTACAAATTGATTCTGCAGAATAACGCTTGTGTCAAGCTCGAAATCAGAGTAATCAAGTTGTAGTTTTTGCACGCGTCTACTTTCTGCGTCCATACCTGAACAGATTTCGCAGAACAAACACAGACCACGTAAAGCGCCAAACGTGAAAAGGATAATTAGCATAACGACACCTTGAACAGAAGTACAAAATTACAAATTCTAAAATAATTAACATACCGCTGCCTTTTTCAAAATGGCTGATATCTGGCTAGACTCGAGCAGCGATGAAGAAGCCGACATGGATGAACTCATAGATGCTCTCTACGCGCAAGTGGTTTTGAGAGAACAAGAGAGAGAGAGAATAATTTTGTCGAGAAATTCGGACGCCGGGCAACACGCGGGAGCAGAGGTTGCGTGTGACAGAGTTTGTTTGGCAGACAGGATTGAGGAGCGCGAAAATTCGGATAGCGAGGGGGAAGAGGAGATAGAGGGCATATTGCAAAAAATTTATGGAGCCGTCGAACAAGAAGGTGGGAGAATGTTTTCGGAGAGGCCTTCTGTTCACAGAGGTCTGTTACCCGTTGACGAAGGGCAGGATTTTGCCGGTAGGTCAGAAGGTTTTAACTCGGAAACAGAAAGAAGGCAACATGGTCGACAAGTCGAAGCCAGCCCACCGCCGCGAGATTTGCAGGATGAAGGCGAACAGGACCTGAATGTTGAAGTGAGTGACTTTCTTTATCTACACCACACGCGCAGTTTTTTTAACAATAAATTCAATTTAACTGGCAAAATGTATGCCGTTAAGGTAGATAACAGGCCTGAAGTGGAAGGGCGATTAGATGCCTTCGACGCAGTGATGCGCGACTTAGAAATTGCCATGCTGAGCGAGATCCACGAGGAAGACTATGTGCAGCTTAGATTCATGTCCAGCGATCTAAATAATCCTTTCATCGTACCCGTAGTGAAAATGTCCATGTTTGACACTAGAGTAGCCAGCGAAATGTTTGCCAGAATTCTGCCTAGTAACACTGAGGTCGACGTGGGTAGAGGGGATTTCACTATAGACGTTTATCACACCAGAATACCCAGAGGGGGAGGGTACACTAGAGATTATGGCAAGACGATAGACAAATTACTGAAGCTGAAAAAAAGCGTCATTTCAGTTCCCCGAATATTGTCACCACACTGTCTGGTAATAGCCATGAAAACAGCCGTATTAGCAATGGAGAGAAAGCACAAGAACTTTTTACAAGTTTCTCGCAAGCGGCAGCTGTATAAACTGCAGTCTTATGCTAAGAAAGTGCGGGAGGATTGCGGCCTGCCATTAACCGGAGAGCTGAAAGTCACAGACGTAGCGAAGCTTGTGGAGCACGGAGATTTCTGCGACCACCCTGTAACAGTGTTTTCTCGCAAGAACGATTATTCGCCCATCTACTCAGCCAACAGAGATGCTCGCGGTGAACCTATATCCCTGGTTTGGTCGGAACACCATTTCGACTGTCTGCGCTCTGTTCCTGCCTTCATGCGCAAAGCTCGCGGGCTTTTCTGTCATAAGTGTCAGAAGTACGACAGCAGAAAGAGGCATAGATGCGATGCTAACGCCTGCTCTATGTGCAAGTGCTTTTGCGGCGGAATAGACGCCTCGCACCCCTTCGAAGAGGTCAAGTGCTCGGAGTGTGGACGCGGATTTCTCAACACACGCTGCTATGAATGTCACAAGCGTCCCTACTGCGCAGTCACGGACAACCGCCCCACCTGTTCGCTTATCTACGCCTGCCCCAAGTGCAACCGAGATCTGAAGATTGTAAAAGGCACTAGAACGCAGAAAAACTACTGGAACGGGAAACCGCATGAATGTTACAAGACCTACTGTAACGTGTGCAAGCAAAACGTGGACAAGTACGACCATCTCTGCTTCCTGCGCCCCTTCGACTTACAAGAAGTATTGCAGAAACAGGGAGAAAAGCGAGGGCTCTTTCTTTTTCTGGACATGGAGTGCTTGCGAGAGGAAAGTGGAAGACTTGTAGTCAACCTCATAGTTGTGCAAGACGAGTTAGGGGACGAGTGGGTTTTCAAGGGTCTTCAAGCGCTACCGGAATTTTGCAAGTCGCTGTTTGACGAGGAAGGCAAACTGTACAGGCAGACCCTAGGCATTTCGCAGTACGTACGCGTGTTCGCGCACAACGGCTCTCGTTTCGACTATTACCCGATAATAGCGGAACTCGGGAAATACACGGGCAAGGACCCCAAAGTTGTTTTCGACGGGGCTTCGATCGTGCAGATAAAGACCTTCGAGGGCAGGTTAATCTTCATGGACTCCCTACGCTTTCTGGCGATGAGGTTGAAGGACATGCCCAAGACCTTCGGAGTTGAGGAGGTAAAGAAAGGCTTTTTTCCATATCGTTTGAACAATGCACTGTACTGGGACAAGATGGTGGCGCTGCCCACGAAGGAAGATTTTGAAGTCGAATTTATGAGCAGTAGAGACAAGGCCGAGTTCGACAAATGGTACGCCCAGAACATTTTCGACGTGTACATGCAAGTCAACGAGGAGTATGAAAACGGCCTGCGGGAAGACGACCTTTGGTATGACGTGTTTTCAGAGAATTTGGCTTACTGCAGAGACGACGTGCGAGTTTTGCGTCTTTGCTTCATGAAATTCTTCAACGCCTGCGAAGCCACGACAAACATAATGCCCGGCGTGGATAACATGACCATTGCCTCCTACTGCAATAAAGTGTGGCGCACCCACTACTTAGAAAAAGACACAGTAGGACTCGTGCCCCACAAGGGATACTTGCAGAAAGACGTACAAAGCAAGATGGCGAAGACCTGGCTGGCTTTTCTCGACCTTTGCCATCACGAAGGCAAGTTGTCTTACGCCGGCAAAGACGCAGGGGAAAAGAAAATATGCATTCTCGGCGGTCTGTACAAAGTGGATGGTTTTTTGGAGGAAGAAAAAACAGTCTACGAGTTTTTTGGCTGTTATTTTCACGGTTGTCCTCGCTGCACAAGCCCCACAGCAAAATCGATAGGCGCCGGTCTGCAAATGGGGGATCTGTTCACCATGACGATGAATAGAGTGGCAGCGTTGCGCTCCGCAGGATTCAAAGTCGTCTACATATGGGAGTGCGAGTGGAAACGAGAGCTGAGGGAGGATTTGGAGACCAAGACCATGTACGAATTCTACGTTTCGAACGACCTACGAGTTTTCCGAGAACCCATGGACCCCAGAAAAGTGCTGTTCGGCGGGCGTGTGGACTGTTATCAGCTCTTTTGGAAAAGTTTCAAAGGTGGAATTCTAGCAGCTTTCCCAGACGTCAAGAACCGGTTGCGAACACAACATGTCAGGTACAAAGATTTCACTTCGCTCTATCCCTTCATCAACAAGAACGGAGTCTACCCTGTAGGCCATCCAGCGGTGCTGCGCAATCGCGAATTTATCAGAACGACGCCTTGGCCCTACTATGGCTTGATGCATTGTAAAGTTCTTCCGCCAAGAGATTTATTTCATCCAGTTTTGCCGGCCAGAGTCAAGCCTGAAGGATGCACTGCGCCGAAACTCGTTTTCACGTTATGTCGGAGCTGCGCAACGGAAGCCAACTTTCAAGTGAACGCCTGCACGCACACAGAAGAGGAGAGAGCGTTGGAGGGTGTGTGGACAACCCCGGAATTGGAGTTGGCTTTGGAAGAAAAGTATCTGGTTCTAGAAGTCTACGAGGTGTGGACGTACATGCGGCGGAAGAAAGGTCTATTCGCACAATACATCAAAACCTTTCAAAAAGGAAAGCAAGAGGCAGCCGGTTGGCCGAAGGGATGTGATACGCCGGCCAAGAAAACTTTGTACATACAACGCTACAAAGAAGTGGAGGGCGTGGAGCTTGACCCCAGCAGAATAGGAAACACAAAAAACGCCACGCTGTACGATTTGAATAAGAGATGTATGAACAGCTTTTGGGGGAAATGGGCGGAACGACAAGACACTCTGCAAAGCACACTTACTCACAGCGCCGACGCCTTCTACAAGTTCCTTGAAGATCCGAATCTGCAAGAGAAAAAATTTGCCATTGTCAATGAGGACACTATGGTTCTCAATTGGAGACAGCATCAGTTTGCCATAAGCGGGAGTTCCAAAGGCAGCGTGGTACACGCCATTTTCACGACATCTTTGGCGAGAATAAAACTCTACAGAGAGCTGCTGAAACCCCTTGGCACTCGCATATTCTACTGTGACACGGATTCAGCTGTCTACCTCACAGGAGAAGGTCTTTACGACCCGCCTAACGGAGACTTCCTCGGGGAACTCACAGATGAATTAGACCCTTCAGGAGAAGTTGTTATAGGAGAGTGGGTTTGTGGAGGCCCGAAAAACTATGGATACAAGAGCTACGACTTGCGTCAAGACAGATTTGATGACGACTTCTCGACCGTGAAATTCAAGTGTAAAGGCGTTGTGAATAGCAGAGCGAGCGAGAAAGAAGTCAACTTTTACACTCTGAGCGACCTCATGCTGCAGTCATGCTGCGGGGAGAACAGTAAGAAGGAAGAAATTAGAAACGGTCTGGCCGTCTCGCAAACTATAAGTTACCCCAAGTTCGAAATAAGACGAGGGATGGGCAAAGAAGGAGTGTGTGAAAGAAAATTCGAACTGGTTTCAGACGTGGTTGAGAAGAAGTACCGACTTTACTTTGACAAGAGAGTTGTACATAACGGAAATTTCTGCACCTATCCATTTGGTTATGTTGGCAGCTTAGTGGACAGAGAGCCCAACTTGTCTTAAAAAGGTGAGTGTTTTTAATATTTTTTCATTCAGAGCAATATGGCCTTTGCGGGTGCAGCTGCGCTTTTCTCTAATAGTTGTTTTTCTGTGCTGTGGAAACGTTTTAAGAGAGCTCTTGGATACGGTGAGCAGCAAGTAGATGAAGAAGAAGTGGACAGTCAAGGTCGTAACCAGCTGCGTGTAGAAAATGTCATGACTTGCTGCGGAGGGCGCACGATGAATGTGACAGCTGCAGAGCCTTACACTAGGCAGTGGATAATAGAGGAAATGTCTGCTCAGGAAGCACAGTGCACTGGTGTTGTAGCTGGCGGGTACGCCTTAAACTTGCGGTCTTTTAAACCTGAGTTACTATTTTCTCACATTTTGTATTGTTGTACTGTTGGCTTTACAGACTTGAAGAAGACTGCCGAGTAGCTGTGATAGACACGACAAAAGTTTCTCAAGACATCCTTTTTCAAGGAAAGAATGCGAGAGATTTCTCAAGAGTCCATGCTGCAAGATGAGATAAGATAAATTTGTGCAGAAATGCTTCTGGAAAACACTGTAGGTCGTTTTTTCAAACAATAACTCAGAATACGAGTGCAGCAAAGATACTTTCGCAGGAATTTCTTCTTTCAAAGGTGAATATTACACTGTACCTTTCGATGACGTTTTTTTTTTTATTTTTTGTAAAGTTTTCTAGGAAATTAGAGAGTAATTCTAGGAATACAAGCCTTTGTACACTTTTTTCAGTTTGTATGTGTGACGTTTAAATATATTTCAATCAGTTTTTCTCGACAAGAACATAACATCGTGTGCCATTTCGTTGTATTTATTAAAATAAAAAGAGTTTGTCACAAAGTAAAAAAGAGTTGTGTGGCTTGCTAGAGAAGGGTGTGGAGAGCAGAGTGAGTAAAACCCCAGCTATGAAAAGAAAAGCTGTTTTGCGAGAGACCTTTCTCGACGACGAAAAGAGCCCAGTGGCGCATGCAGCGCCGAAAGTCGTGTACAACTATCTCAAACGCCATAGGCCCGAAGACAATTTCACCCTCAAAGAAGTGCGAGAGTTTGAGCAACGACACGCGCTTGGCAACCAGCTTCTAAGAAACGCTAAAGAAGGCAAAGAGAAAGGCGCGCCTACGCTATCGTACGGTTTGAACGAGCTCTGGCAAATTGACTTGGTAGACACCCACGACAAACACTTTGTTTTAGCGAGAATAGACGTTACTAGCAGACAGGGCGACCTAGTGTGGGTTTCAAACAAGTCGGGTCCCAAAGTTTTGGAGGCCTTTCGCAAACTTGTATTCCGAAACGGAGGCGTTTTCCCGCACAGATTGCAGACAGGCAGAGGTACGGAGTTTTTCAACAAACACTTGTCTCCTTATTTAAAAGCAAACGACGTTAACCACTTTGCGAGTTACGGAGACAAAAAGGCGGCAGTGGTAGAACGCTTCAACGGAACCTGGCAGCGTTTCTACTACAAAGGCCTTAAATATAGAACTTACCAGAGAAACAAACAAAAGCTTTTAGACATAGTGGCGCACAATTACAACCGCCGGCTTCACAGTGCTCTTAAGGGCTTGGCACCTATCGAGATAGACATCGACAAAGCGAACGAACTCGTTTCGGCTCGTCTGGACGAGACTTACGGAAAAGAGAAGCTGGGCAGACTGCCTAGAGATATACGCAAAGGCGAGGCTGTGCGCATAACCAGAGCTAGAAGTGCTTTTTTCAAACAGTACAGAGGCAACTTCAGCAACGAGGTATTTACCGTCTCTAAAGTGTACAAGCAGGCGGGCGCTCCGCAGACTGTCTTGTACAAACTGCGAGATCTTCTAGGTGAAGAAATCAGAGGTGTTTTCTACAAACGTCAGCTACAAAAAGTTATTTTGCCGGCAAAACCCATCATTAGCAGAATTGTCCGCAAGTCTAAAAACAAGGGTTGCCTCGTAGAACTGCAAAACTACCCTAGCGGGCACAGACTGTGGTTAAGCAAGAAAGAGATAAAGAATGGCTACACACTCGGAAAGAATGTTCGCATTACCGCTTAACACGCTAGCAGGCGACAGCGACTTCACCTACACAGCCCTGTCCAACGACGCCGCCAACAGCAAAACAGGCAAGAGCATGCGCACGAGTTTTCAGAGCAAGTTGCCCGGTTATCTGAATTTTGCAAACACCAAGAAAAGGGGGAGAGAGGATGGTGACGAAGAGAACTTTGCTGCAGAGTGGCGCGTCACTCTGCACAAGGCGCTTATAAACAACTACCCGGAAAACGCGCCAGTTGTGAGGGTAGTGCGAGACGACGACACGCTCATCTGCTCCAAGCAGCTGCCAGTGGGTTACTACCCTAACTGGAACGCTGTGCTGCGACAGACTTATGACACTATGCAGGAAACCGTGGTGCAACAAGTCTACAAAACATTTCCCACGCTGTCACTGGTGGTTAATCCTGCCCTTAAAACAATAACCTTCAAAATGGAGCAGAACATTCGAATTGTTCTGACAAACAAGAAAGGCTTTTTGCTGACAACACTGACCAACGGAGAACAGATGTCCTTGCAGAGTTTTTCGCAGACACCCTCTACAGAGACTATCTGCAGAGCGAGGAAATGCGTCTTAATATCCCTAATTTGGAGTTCTTGAACAGAATTCAAGGCACGAGCGACAACCTCAATACTTTGCTGCATCCTTTAATACCCGTGCCCATGGAAGAGCGAGTAGTAGCTTTCTACCCCCAATCAGAGAGACACGAGCGTAAGTTAGCCAAACAGCAGCACGTGCAGAACTTGAAATTAACACTTCGCGACTCCTGGAACTGGCAGCAGGAACCGATACTCTACACAGGCGCAAACGTTATAGTTCTCACTTTCTACAGAGGCGGAATAGACTGGTACTAAAATGAACTCCCTCTTAGGCAAACCTGAAAGCATCTGTCTAGAAGGCTCCACAAACGCGCGAGGAAAATACACCTTTACGAAAACGAACAGAGGGTTCATAAAAATAGATAGAGGGGATGAAGTGTGCATAACAAACCTAGGCATGAACAACGAGCAGATTTTTAACGTGGAGGAAAAACAGCTAACTCTACAGCAGACTGTTTTAGACCAGCTGGGCAACACCGTTCGCACCCATCTCTACATACCCGCGTGTCGCATAGTGACTGTACGAGAACTCTGCAACCAACTAATCACACTGACGACTAGCAGCTCATCCACGGCAGAATGGAAAATGCAGTTTCTAGACCGAACGACATGCGTTCTAAACCCTACAAGTACTAGCTCTAGAGAGTTACTCATGCCTGCTAGCATGGGGTTCTGTCTAGGGTTTTGCGATATGCAGGGAAATCCTAGCGACTTTGCCAAACTCATGAACACTGCTTTCAACACAGGAAATAATATTGTGTTAAATCAGTACGCGAGCGCAGATGGTGATAGGTGGCTATCTTTCCGAGTGTCTCCAAGCGCTAAAAACAACGACTCCGCCGTGTGCAAGGGCGTGCCGGTCTGCAGACCTCTAGACGAAAACATATGGATGTACGTTTCTCGGAACTCTTTCGCCACTCTTTTCGTTAACGGAGACTTCATCAACGACAGCTACGTGGGGCGTGAGCGCGTACAGGCCATGGACGTCTTTGAGTACAACACCTACAAGCAAGGACAGTGGGCAAACTATTCTCCTACCAACGTGCAGTGGAAACGCGTCAACAAATCTTCCCCTGAAGAACTCGTGTTCGAATTTACGACAGAAAGAAACAGACCGCTTTCCAACGTAGATTTCATTCTTTATCTCAATTTCAGAAAGAAAAACGTGTATTAAAATAACACTGCAATAAAACATGTGTTCCTGCACCTGTCTCACTTAATTATTTAACAGAAATGCTTTTCCTCCGGTAGAGCAGTCGATCTTTATGACCACCACAAATCGGCGTTCAGAGTGTGAGAACTAAGACAGTGGGTCGCGCGAAATTTCGACAAGAAGGTAAACAACTCTGTGAATAACTTGAAAAAAGATGTCTTCTAATTCGGAAAACCAGGCAAAAGAATCGACTGCTTTCAAACGACAGAAACGCAGCAGAAAATTCGTGCAGATACTTATGATCAAAAAGAGAAGTAAAAGCAAAAGGGAATACGCGCGTTATAAGAAAGCATTACTTCTCAGTTGTGCTCATTTTTAGATAAGTCTACGACATGCACGGAACGGCTAGACGTGACATAGTTTTCTTTCAACGAGGTGCTGGCTACTCCAGCGGACTTGATCCCTTCCAGCAAGGGGGCAGAAACACGTCGAAAAAAACCTTACACGAAATCTACTGCAGCAAAAAATTACACGCTTCACACTCTTGCGGAAAAAAAAAGAGCGGCAGAAGCAAGAAAAGAACAGCGAGTAAGAAGCAGAAAGCTGACGCAGTGGTTTTGCGAAGGAGCAGCAGAGTCCGAAAACCGAAAATGCGAGAAAGCGGAAAGAAAGGTGGACAGAAAGGCGGTCTTGGCTTTCTAGCTGGACTTGGTAGTGCCATAGTCAACGGGCTTGCTGGTATGGTAGTAGGAGGATTGCAGGGTGTTATGGGCGGGTCTACGCAAGCTGGAAGAGGAAGGAAAGGCGCGGCAAGGCTGAAAAATGCTGACATGTACAAAGACATGCGAGCATCTTTTTGTAAAAGAGGTGAAGTAGGTTAGGGGAAAAAAACCAAAGCTTTTTTCAGCAAGTTAAAAAAAGTGGCCTCCAAAGTAGCTAGCAACCCAGAAGTCAGAAAAGTTGCTAAAAATCTCATACAGAAAGCGGCTGACAAAGGGATAGACATGATAGCCAACAAAGCGACGCAAATAAAGCTTGTGAAAGACCTGATGACGCCAGAGCATATATCTGCGGTTAAATCCGTAGTGAACAAGCAGATTGGCAAGCTTTAAGATAAAGAACAGCTAGAGACAACGCCGACGCCTGCAAGAAAAGCAAAGAAGCAAGCCTGCAACTAGAAACACCACATTTCCTTACACACTCACCCAAGAACGGAGTAGACGCAGCTACCAGAGAACGCGGCATAGCCTACGTCGATGTTTGCATCAGTCTTTTCAAGAAACACTCAGGCGTTTTAAAGATGGTTGACACAATTTCCAATATCAAAGATAAGAGTCTTTTTGAAAAGGCAGTGAGTTACCCGTCCAAGCTCAAAGTTTTTCTAGACCTCTGAGAGTGAACATGCCTCTGCTGAAGCACTGGACTGGCAACATGCCCCTCAGCGTGCGAAATCAAGAAACATCAATAGACCCAAAAAGAGTGACTTCTATAGCACCTTCCGCCAACCTGCAAGCTCTGACTGCGCAAGAAAGAGAGACCAAAAAATTAGTTGTGGAACAACAGAAACTGCAGCGTAAAATTAAAACGACAAAACAGAAGGTTGCCTCTGCACAGAGCAAGCGAAGTTTAGAGGACTCGGAAGACGAGGGTGAAATGGAAAGCGAGTGCAGTGACGACGACTCCTCAACCGCAGAAGATTCTAGCTGTGAAGAAGAACAACCTACGTCTAAATTAACAAAAGCGCAGATTAGAGCAGAAGAAAAACTGCAAGAGCTTAACAGCATAAACAGAGACATAGAGAAAACGGCGTGCAGAACTCGTGTCATAAACAAAATAAAAGCTGAAAGCGAACGCCGCAAGCAACAGGCCTTGAAGAAGCACAACGCAGCTTTGAAAAACGTTTTGCTTAAAAACCAGAGCCAGAAACGCCAGCAAAACAAAAAGAAAATGCAGAAAAAGAAAAAAGAACTGGCCTTGCAATTCGACTTAAACGAAACGAGAATGAGCAACATAGAGAATGTTCTGCAGAATGTGTTAGAGGAGCAACAGAAATCAAAGAGCAAGAAAAAGGAAAGAAAGCCGAGCAGAAAAACCTTTGTCTCGGAAGAGTGTACTTCCGAAACATCATCTTCCTCTTCGGAAGAGGAAACAGAAGAAAAATCGGACGCAGAGAAAAATAAAAAGAAAAGAAAGCAGCCAGAGAACAAGCAGAAACACAAGAAAGCCAAGAAAGAAAAGTTCTCAAAAGAAAACTACAATTACGGGTCTCTAGGAAACTTCATAAAATCGATTAACAAGTAGAGCAACATCATTAACCTCGCAGAGTTTACAGTGTGAAGATGGGAACCCTAAAACGGCATATGGGAGAGTTAGACACGGTGGATCTCGACACCTCCGCCCTGAAGGAAATGGTCGAAATTGAAGCGGTAAAGCAGCCTTTAGCTAAAAAAGGTAAAGTCAACATGCAGGTAGACAAGACCTTTGTGCGAGGGCGCACTATGCGCGTCTTTGCCGAAGAAAAGGGAGCAGCACCCGCTGACGGTTGGGTGGGCAGATCCCGCTTGGACGGAAACCTGACTTTCAGGGTGGAACCTCCCGACGCCTCTGTGTTCAAACCCTACGATGTGTCATTTCACACGCAGATGAAAATCGAAAGATTGCATGGAGACCAATGGGTTGCTTTCGACTACGATGATGTCTTCAGGAACGGTTACTACAGCGCAGTACGCCGACACATACGAAATGCAGCAGACACAGCACCTGGAAATCCCCCAACGCCTCAAGCCAATGGTGTTGAAATACCTAATGCTCCGAGAGCCCGCTTCTCGTGTCCTCTGCCCGTTATTCACAATGTCGAGATACGCATGAACACAGTGGACAGCCTCAACACGCCTACGGAATACGACGCAGTAAAAGAGTATGTGCGCTGGTTGATGAACACTACTGACGAAGAAAAACGAGACTTGGAAACCATGAGAGACAAACACTACTGGTACGATCAGACAGCGTGTCGTTTCGGCAGCTTCCACTGCGCAGAGGACAGAGATTGCGTTGGTATCTACCGCACAGATGCAGAATTGGACGCCAATGGAGGCAGACTAAGAGAGCAATTTAAAAATGTAATAGCCATGGACAAAAACTTGCAAGCAAACGGAGGTGTGAAGAGCTACACAACCAACATCCCCCACGGGTTCTTTGAGAGATTGGAAAACCAGCCAGGATGGCAGAATTTCGATAAGAACCTTAAACTGTCGAAAGACAACCTGCTGCTCGTGGCCCGCACAGCTGACAAAAACGGCAAAGGCGCAATTCTAGCGGAAAATTCCGTGCGCATAATGTACAATCTGAACGAAACCTATGTAGAATATCAGTATTTGGAAACTGATAAGAGCGAAGGGATGGAAACTCTGGTGGAAGACAACCAAGTCTTTGTGACTGCAGAACAGATGAATCTGCTTATAAGCGAGCCCATAACAAACCCATTCACCCACTCAGACGGTCAAATTTTGGACAAATTGAGCGACCCCGACTTCGGAGACATATTTCCGAAAACAGCCTATTTTTTCGTGCATTTACAATCCGAAATGCGTGGTGAAGGAAGTCTGGACAGAGACGCCTACAGTTTCAAACCCTGGCACATCACAGGCATACAGCCCCGTCAAGGAGACAGGCCTATTTGGGACGAGGAACCCACCATCCCATGGCGACCCCACCACTATAATGACGATAACACTCTCGTCAAAGACCCCCATGTGCAGAACATGGTCTACAAAATGCAGTTGGATGCAGACAAACCCAGACACATGAAACCCCGAGAGCAGAGAGGCAGTGGACACCCAGACCGCCTGCACTTTGGCGGCTACATAGGTTACTGGTGTACCAACCCCGAAAATGTGGGCATGAACGGGTTTGTCGTTAAGCAGAGAGTTAAACCCAAGATACGCATTACTGCCGACAACAGCGTCAATGCCGTCGCAGACAAACCTCCTGGACCTCTTGTGTTCGTTATAGCCTATTCCGAGCCGAAAAAACTTGTCAACACAGACAATGCAGCTAACAGGTGGGACGCAATAAAAAAACTAGAGCAGGACTTTGAGCCAGACACCAACTCTTACTCGCGGTGGGGAGGAAACCCAAAGAGAGTGAGCTAAAAAGAAAAGGAAATGCCACACGACACGTTCGAGTTGCAGAAAGCTCTGGACAAAGACGAGTACACTTCAAAATTTAATCCGAAAGTCACAAGCGCAGACGAAGGATTGGTTTTTCTTGAAAAAAACTCTGGTAGTCATCTGCTAATAGCAAACACTGATCCTAGCGGTCTTCCAGGCACACACTGGGTTCTATTCTTCCGCCGAAACTCTTCACACCCGCCTATTTTCTTCGACTCGTACGGGAAAAAACCTAGCCATTACTACAGCGGATGGAGACACTTTGACTCGCGCAGTAGAAACAATGAAAACTTGCAGCAAGACCACACCTCTGTGTGCGGGGACTACTGCCTGTACGTGGCGCGACGCGTGGCCGCAGGATATGCTATGAAAACCGTTTTGGAATGTTTCCAACCGCAAGACAGAAAACTTAACGATGAGATGGTTTTTTCTCTAGTGCACCGCAGATTTAAATTTCTAAACAAAACAGGACACGAAAACGTAGTTAAAAAACAATACCTTCAGAACTGTCAAGTTTGTAAAGCGAGAAAGATAAACTAGTTTTGGAAATTTTTTGTAAAAACTTTCCTGTCAACATTTTCTTTGCACTTTTTTATGTACACAAAGAATACCCTCCCAATTGTTAAAAGGTTAAAGAATTAACAATAGATGTCGGAAGAGAGAAAACATTTCTGTAAGACATTTTTATTCGCACTTATTAATTATGTAAATTAAGTTGTAGGTAGAAGGAAATAAAAGCACAACTGTTCTTTTTTAAGCAAAACTAAAAACGTCTCTGTGTAGTCTCCTCGTACTGTAGCGAAGATGGCGTTAAAAGATTGCACGGGGCAGACTGCGAGAATGGATCGTTTGCGTTTCCAAGTGCCCGGTAACATGAGCTGTTACGGACCCACTTGCTCGGGGAAAACAACATGGCTTTGTAAGTTGCTTTCAAATCTGGACGAGCACTTCGAGACGAAGAACGGTAAAAGAATTAAACGCATAATTTACTGCTACAATTCAAACTTTCAACCGTGTTTCAAAGCACTGCAGAAACAAGGCGTCGAATTTATGGAGGGTATGCCTGGAGATGTAGAATCGCTCTTTCCAGAAAAAATGCAACCTGGAATTCTAATTCTGGATGATTTAATGAGCGCATTGAATAAGGACGAAAATGCACTACACACCGTGACGGTGACATCGCATCACAACAACATTTTTCTTATATTGACTCAACAATGTTTACATCCCAGAGGCAGAAACGCCGTCCAACTAAGACAAAACTTTCACTACAAGGTATTGTTTCCTTATCCGGCAGACAAACAGACCGTGAAACGTTTTCTGAACAACAATGAAACTGGCGAACAATTAAAATGGTTGTACGACTACTACATTTTATGCTGTGAAGAATACAACCGCTACTTTATAATAGCTGCCCATCCAGAAGACGAGAACAGATTAGCCACCTACAGAACGAACGTGTTGGTCGGAGAGGAACCGCAACGCGTTCTAGTAGACAAACAAAGGTTAAAGAATTTCAAGAGCAAAACAAAAGATTTGAAAAGGTTACAAAATGCAGCGAAATGTGTCAGATAAATACGCAACAAGTGAGTACAAAGCAGAAAAACTACCTAAGCTGCGCGTAGTGCGAGTTGCGGACAATTTATATACGCCTTCGCACCGAGAAGGCATCGCATTTGTGAACAAGACTACCAAGAAAGTAGTTGTGCCGACAAACTACGTGGACTCGTTGAAATTAAAAAAACAGATGCAAGAGAAGCAATGAGTGAAAGGCTCTACGACAAGTACACAGCTGTGAGAGACTTTGTAAATAAAGGAAAACTACCGAAAACAAAGAAAGAAACACTAGCCATAGCGGACGTTTTCCACAACCAGCAAGAACACTTAGACGTAAAGAAGGCACGCAAACACGCAACAGAAATCGAGCTTTTCACAGCGGAATCTCACCCCTGGAAAGAGAGAAGAGAGGCACTGCGTTCGCAAAGAGAACTCTGCAGAGAAGTATTGCGTAGATTGATAGAACCCAACCTAACAAAAATAAAGAAAGAAGATCTAAAACGATTGCAAAAACAATGAGCGACAACAACGTGTTGAACAACAAATATTTTCAAGAATACATGCTCGTCAGCAGCAAAGATTGGAACAAGCTGCAATCGCAGGAAAAAGAAACTCAAAGCGGAGGAGGAGAGGCAGAAAACATAGACAGTGATTTAGCTAGAATAAACCACTCGGCACGTTCTGCCTTGATATACCAGGTGCAGAGAATCCGACAAATAGAGAAAGTAATTCAAGCTATAATAGACGGAACGTTGAAGCAAGATGAATTGCCCACTGGTATGACGCTTCCCGGGCTCTTAGCCAAAAAGCAGAAATTGATAAATAAATACGGATACAGAATAATGAGCATGGGCATCCCACCAGCCACTTACTATCACACGCAGAAACTACAACAGTTGCAGCAAGAACAACTAGACGCTGCCCGAGCAAGCGCTGAAGCTAACAGAGAAACAAAAACAATAAATCAAAATCTGTTTGAAGAGCAAAAGAAAAATACGGCTAGACTGGAAGAAATATTGGTCAACAGGGAAAAAGAACCGCCCTCTTTCAATCTCGAGGAGGACAGTGACGAAGATCTGGATATGAAAGACGGTAATAAGGAAGATGATGAGGACGAAGGAAAAGAACTACAAGGTTTTCTATCAAGAATAAGGAATTACGTGACACCAAGCAAATCGTCCCAGAAAATGCAAACGGTAAAATTTGACGCAAACGACGGAAAAATTCACGTGCAAACCCCAGCTGCTCCTTCAAAACCCCCCAAAACAACCCGCGGAACACACGCCATGAAAACAAGATCGCAAGACATTCCGCAAGAGGGTAAAGGGAGGTCTTCCGCACCTAAAAAACAACGCGTAGAATATTATTTACCTGAAGACTGCGAAGCGTACATCACTAGGCCTCTGTACAAAAACACGTGGAAAAACACCACGTAAGAACACCTTTTCTTCAAAGGGGAACTCTCTGAAAGGTGCTTGTCGAAGCTTTTGATAGAGCTATTGCTTAATTGAACGAAAACTTAATGTAAGAAAAATGACATTTCTTGTTAATAAAAACAGTTTTAATTTAAATTCACTCTCTGTCGTCTATTTCTACGTCAGCTTTACAAACGAGCTCTTTACATTCATCACAATATCCCCTCTGACTATTCCTATCTACACAGTTATTTCTCCAAAAAATAGAGTCGAACAAAAAGCTACAATCATTCTCGTTAACATATTTCATTACACTACAGTTAAAAGTTAAATTTGCATATTCTTCACAACGCTTGGCTTGAGTTTTGGTCAAAGTTCTTGTCTGAATACCTCCGTAAGTCAATCTGTAACCCCAAACATAACCCCATGCGTCCATGTCTTTCTCCACTCTAGTCACTTTCTTGTGGGCGAACTTGCAGGCAGCCACCTTGCGAAGGTGAAACTTGCGTTCCTTCGGGAAGCACATGAGCCGTCTCAGAGCGCACCTCTTCTTGCGACGCGAATAAACCCAACGGTCGAACACCCATCTCATCAGCCTCCTCCTTTTCTTGTTCACTTCTAACCACGAATTCAGCGTGCTTTGAAAATATTTTTCTTCTGACTCTGGCGAACTTTCCTGCTGCCGTGCGTTTTCTGAAGACATGCTTTTTAATGGGAGCGAAAGTCAACTTCTGCACAACTAATAGAGTCATTTTACAACTATCTTAAAACGACGCGAAGCGAGACTTTTATCTAGTTTGAAAAGCCAATCAAAACACAACACATACTAATTAATCAATGTTCAAAAGAACACACATAACTGAGATGCTCTAGGGAACCCAACTGACACATCTCGCGAGGGTAAACAGCATGCCCGCTGAGACAATTTTTCAACTCCTCGTCATCGTAGCCGAAATGCTTCAAGAAATATATTTTGTTGGACCATTTCAAAAAAGCGTAGATCTGCCAGGCCTTGTGTATGCGCAGATAACCCGTTTTCTGCTGATAGAGAGAGAGCTTTCGAACGGGAGTGTCCTTCAACAAAAATTTCTCAAAACCTTCTTCTGGGGAATCAATACCGCATTCGTGGAAAAGCTCCCCGAATAATTTAACTTTCTCCACCACGGTGTACCAAATTGTGTCTTTAACGGCAGTGTCGATTGTAGTCAGAAAAGCGAAAAAGGCTAACCACTCTCTCTTTCTCAACAGGGTTGACGCCACGCAGTACCAACCAAAATCCCAGTGTGTTTCCACCTCCCATATGCTCTGATCTTTGGCGTAAATAACCTCGTCCTGCCATGGATTTCCCTCCTTCTTAGCGATATCGAATTCCTCCTCCCGCTGACTGGCTAGCTCTTTCACTGCTTTCGCGGCATCAGTAGAAGCGCGTTTGTGTTTAAGAAAGAGCTTCCAGACCTCTGGGATGACGGCGTCGCGCATCAGCTCTTCGGAAAACTCCACTGGTCCCACTGTGATAACACCATAGTTTTGTTCTGGAAATATCTCTTCGGGAGGGTCTGTTTCAATTAACCGCTGTCCGTCGTTTTCGACGATGTAAAATTTTTGAGAAGAGCGCATGTTGTCGCCATACGCGTTTACAAATTGATCGTTGAAGCTAACTTTGGTCTTCACTCGCTTCAACAGAGAGGAACGGTCGGAGATAACGACACTATCCTCATCTTCCCTGCTGTAGACACTAAAAATCAGTTCTCTTTGTTCCGCATTACAACTATGCACTTTTTTCATAGACATTTTTCTTCGAAAAGTCAATCTACAATCACTCTTTTCAATTACTATTCATAAATACTCTTCTTCTTTACGCTCAATGCGTTTTCCCGCCACGGGGTTATGCTACATTATCCTATTATGCTAATGTGATCAATTCGTCACGCATGAGAGTCAACTTTTGAAGCCAAAAATGCTTAGGTTACAAC
>JAJGOT010001386.1:0-19441 GCA_022457155.1 Cladopsammia gracilis | reverse complement strand
GAGGCTCCAAGCAGCCTTTACTCATGCGGATGCGTAAGAAAATTTTATGGTATATTTTAAACATGATAAGAGGATGTCCGACTTGGAGATAAGTTACTCCTTTCATTCAGTCATCGTTCCTGCAAACCACGTAGTTTACTATTGAATGTTTTGGAAATGAAGGCTGTACCACAATGAAGCCAGTGATTCTTCCAAGTCTTATATATACCAAACGTGAACATAGTAATGTATGTAGGGTTGTAGGAGATGCTGTCGTGACACGTAAGTAACGCTCTTTTACCGGAAGTGACAGTGGCCGGAAGTCACTAAACAGGAAGTGTAAATGGCGAAGACATGAACCGTAAGTACACAATTTAAAATATGCGTGCATAAATTTGCATGCAAAATTGTGACACAAAAAATAAAAATAATAGCGGAGCACTTGCCAGGCCGAAGGCCTGGCTGCGCAGCTCCATACTCATAGAACCTATGCCGTGATTTTTCATGGTAATGGCTAGCCGAATGTTTCGCGGGCGCGCCCGTCCGTGTGCACGTCCGTCCGTCCGTCCATCCACCCATTACGTATTAAAGAGAGAGGGGAACTGGGAACGAGGCTTTGTTTTTCGCGCGCTTCCCGCGGCTACCAACTGGGCAGTTCGCAAAAGCTTGCCTCTGCGCCAAAACAACCCGTCCTCGTCACTAGAAAAATCACGGAGAAAGACAAACAAGATACGCCAATTCCTGAAGCAAAGAAAACGGACCCTAAAACTCGCGAACGTTCTGAATATGACGGCGAACAACCTTTGCCGAAGAGGGAAAACACTCGATATCGGACAAACAAATATGAACAGAAAAGCAAGTAAGTTTAACTGTCTAAATGTGATTTGCAAAAATTGCTTAGTTAAGCTTATGTCATTTTACCAGAAGAATTTTCTCCAAGTTTTTACATTCAGAGCTAAAGTTACATCTTTGAATATCCGTGGTTTTGGCAATGAAGCCAAACAACGCTCTGTTTTTGATTTTGCGAAAAATTCCCGTTCTGATTTCATTTGTTTACAAGAAACTTTAGCGACAAGTCAAAATGCGATGTGGCGCGGTAACGTGCGGTAAAGTTTCTGGTCGCCCGCTCTTGGTAAACAATTAGGCGGCGTTGCCGTTCTTCCAGCTGAAAATACTGATTTCAAATGTTTACAATGGAAAAAAAGATTCTGATCTTTTAGTAGAATTATTAGTGTTTAACTGAACTCGACGACACGAAAATTAATTTGGTTAATACTTATACACCCACGAATCGAAGTGAACGTACTACCGAAATAGGTAGACTGTTTATTCGTAGACGTGCGCCACAGTTGCCGTTAACGAAAAAAGTCTTTGAATTGAGCCCACGTGAAGTATGAGTGAAAACATAAAGGTCATCGCACGTGATCACATTCCTAAAGCGCTCAAGCCACAGAAATAATGGCGGGCTATTCCGTAAACAGCAATGAAAGAACTTTTATTCGTAGAACAAGAGTAGGAGAAAGCCTTCGATGTAGTGCATCGATGTAGTAAATCGGAGGCTTTCTCCTATTCTTGTTCCACGAATAAAAGTTCTTCCATTGCTGTTTACGGAATAGCCCGCCATTATTTCTGTGGCTTGAGCGCTCTAGGAATGTGATCACGTGCGATGACCTTTATGGTTTCACTCATACTTCACGTGGGCTCAATTCAAATACTTTTTTCGTTAACGGCAACTGTGGCGCGCGTCTACGAAAAAACAGTCTACCTATTTCGGTAGTAAATGCTTTTAAGCTGCTTTAAGCTTCTGATACAATTCATGAATATTTTTTCAGAACTCTTTTAAAATTATTGCTGTCGATTTTAACTGCATTGAAAACGTTTCTGATAAGTTTGGAGGAAATCTTACAATTTCCACGGATTTGAAAGATCTGCACAAGTGTTCATATAATGGCGCAAAAAAAAACACGGCCGACTAAAAAATACAATGCACATGGTTTAATGCGGATAAAACTATTGGTACACGTTTATGGGGCGCCGTTTGTAAAAAAAATGATTTAGCTTAATTTTGTCATTTTTTCCATTATTTAATAATTAACGCTTTGTGATATGATATTATTGAAGACGCCATAAATTATTGCATATAAAATCTTATTATTTCAAATCATGGTTTTATTATTTGATATAATAAAAATTTATTTCATATAAAATCTTATTATTTGAAATCATGGTTTTATTATTTGATATAATAAAAATTTATTTCATATAAAATCTTATTATTTGAAATCATGGTTTTATTATTTGATATAATAAACATTTATTTCATATAAAATCTTGTTATTTCAAATAATGACTTTTATTATTTGATATAATAAATTTTGATTTCAAATCAAAATTTATTATTTGATATAATAATTTTTGATTTGAAATCATGCGTTAATGATTTGAAATCACGACTTGCTTATTTAAATATAAGTTATATATTTGAAATCATTGCTTTGCGATTTCAAATCAGTCATTGATTGTTTGATATCCGGCGTATTATGGTCAATTCAACCGCTTATTTCAAACCATGAAAAGCATTATTTCAAATAAAAAAAAATTATTTGATATCACTGAAACCGTGAGAGCGTGCACGTGACAAGTCACGAGGGTATCTAGCGCGGGAAAACTCGCAAAGATGTCTGCTCGACCTGACGAGCTCTCGAGGTCAATCGCCTCGGCGGTCTCTAGGGCCGTAGAAAGGGCAGTTGACCAAGCCCTTTCATCACTTCCAAGCCAGTCAAGTCGTGGTCGTGGTCTTGGTCTTGAAAACCCCGGAGTTAACTCTGTGGCGAGTGCACAGGAGGTAGGTTTGTCGTCGTGGTCGTGACTTACGCTTTGAGTGTCATTGTGTAAATAAAGACACAGCTGTGTTATTGTTATTGATGTTTTTCCCAGCCCCTATTCCATCCTCGCTGCATCGTTAGTTAAGTGTACTGCATGTTATTAAATCGGTAAGCTACGAATCTCTATGAAAGAAACCCCCAGGAAGAAAGAGGAGCGAAAATCCTATACTGATCTTTTGACCTTTCCCCTTGTCGCGTTGCGTGACACACGTTACAAATCTTTGCAAGCGACCACACATTTTTTCAATTTTTTTTTTTTGGGAGAAGCTGACTTCCCCATCCGATTGGTGGAATATTTATATCACATTTTATATAATTACTCGTATTATTACAATTATAATTACTGAGGTTTTGGTCGAATCCCGTTTTTTTTTATTCTTTATCGTTGTCACAAATTGCAATGTGTTTTTAAAGTTTCCCGTATTCCGCGTGACCACGGGTCTCGCAATGACGTTAATGGCGAGACATTCTGGCGCTGGTGAAATACTGTAACACAACATCGCGTTGCTTTAGCTTTCGAAGTTTGGATGGTCTTGGCTTAGCTACATAATTCCCGAAAAATGGCCTAATATTCTTTCCGGAATTTCCCGAAAAAAGCTCTAAAATTGTTTTTGAAATGTCTAAAATCATCCAAAAAGTCTCTAAAATTCCCGACAATTCTCAAAAAATTTCAAAAAAATTCCCAAAAAATCTCAAAAACATTTCAAAAACATTCTCAAAAAATTTCTGTTGAAAAACCACTGATTTGTTGTGCTCTAGACACTGCTGTAGCATGTGAGCGGATTGAGCCCTCTCTTGGTCGGTAGGAATACAAATAAAAAAGGTTTTGTCAACGTTTTTGCCTGTCATGTTGCCAAAATGTAGGGTGAAAGTTCAAATTGCTCTAAAATTCTCTAATTTGTCAATTTTATTCAAAATTCCCGAAATTTTCTAAAATCTTTTTGATGTCTAAAATTCCCCCCAAAAATCCGGAATTATGTAGCTAAGCTTAGGATGATCCCAGATATATTAAACTCATTTTATTCCAAAACATAACAGCGAGCAGAGTTGTATGACAGTAAAGGAAATTGCATTTTTTAATGGGAATGTAAGTCGATAGAAATGTTTGATTGACTGTTTTCATTCATAGCGTTCGATACGCAACTGGTCGCAACTGGTGTGTTTTAACAGTAAACTTTTATATGTAAACAAAACAAACAAAACGAAACAAATGGTGTGTGAAAATCAAAATTCAGGGGAAATGTGCAGAACTTGTCAAGCTGTGTATAATAATCTATATTTGGATGAATACGGCAATGGGTTCAAGATGCCACGACTTAAGCTGTGTGCTTGTTAATTCATCTGCCCCTTTCTTAGTTCATACAACACAGCTTGGCATTATTCTTGACACTTGTTCGACTTTTTTTAAGTTTGCAATTGACAAACTGCAGCAATAGTTTGCACTTAGTTTATTTCCATTTATTCGTTACACATTCTGATATGGACACCATTTCATGTTGCAGACACGACCAACAGGAATGCCTCCCCTTCCTACCATCTTGCGTGGTTCTTCTGTAGGACACCCAGCAACGAAAAGGAAGCGGTCAAGCCAAAAGCAGATTAAAATATATAACAAAGATATTATTTGCCTCCCACATGAAATAGGTGATGATCCCCTCATTCCTATTCCTCGAGGAGAAAAACGAGCACAGCTTGCTGAAATGGGCCTTATTGGGAAGATAGCACTTCAATCAGTGTGGCGATCTTCCCAAGTAGAGGCTGAGGTGAGCAGTGTCTTTGCCTCTGCATTTGGGTTGCAGCAAGGGGACACTTTGCCATATGTGTACTTGAGGTACATCAGTTTGTATTTATGATGATATATTTTTGTTGATGTTTGATATTTGTTTGATATTTGTCGTTGATGTTAAACTTTCTTTACGTTATTGATGTTTGCATCTCAATTAATTTCTCTTTTTTGGTCCTCAGCACCATGCCGGGAACAAAAAAGCTAACTATCCCAAAGACATCAAGCTCATTTCAATGGAATGCCCCAGAAGTCGTCTCCCTATGTGCTCAAGGATCATTATACATCATGGCACAGAGACTGCCACTAAAATGGCCCGTGAGGAGACACCTTTATATTTTTTTGATAAAAGTATCATTGTTCTTAAATTGGAGATTACTGTAACAGATATTGGTGTTATAATAACTGCATTTATACTGTTTATATAGGTTTTCACTTATTTCCATCCGTCAAACTGACATTTTGAGCCCACGGTGCACCACCCCACCCAAAACATTTTTTCACTGCCAGCAACTGCTGACCGGTAGAAGGTCCTTTACATGCACGTACAGCCCGTTCAGTGCCGGAAGATTTCAATCAACTAGGAACTGACCAATCGATTCAATGAGATTAATTCTCAATACCTGCACTGCACAACACTGCCATAAAAGACTAA
The DNA here is from genome assembly GCA_022457155.1 of Cladopsammia gracilis. Classification (NCBI taxonomy): domain Eukaryota; kingdom Metazoa; phylum Cnidaria; class Anthozoa; order Scleractinia; family Dendrophylliidae; genus Cladopsammia; species Cladopsammia gracilis. The sequence continues at coordinate 14,139 of JAJGOT010001386.1, read as the reverse complement.
ATTTAAAAAGTTCGTTTCAATACTTGTCATGTAGGCAGGAACTCTGTATCCCTCAGGATAGACTTTGAATAGTTTGTGCTTCCTTCTTCTGTTTTGCAACTGCGTTTGAAAATGTAATTAAGCAAAACAAGCTGTTTGCACGTGCATTTAGCAAAAGAACCGTTTTGCACGTGCATTCAAAAATAAAAGTTTCGCACGTGAAAAGTTTAATTAGCAAAATAAAAGTTTTGCACATGCATTTAAAAAAAAACAGCGTTCTAGAATATGCGAATTCAGGGAGCTTCGCTGTTACGCTGAGCCTATCTATATATATTAAAGAAATAAAAAACGCGCCGAGTGCATTATTGAGTTATATAAGCACGCGGGAATTTTTAAGAACACGAGAGAAGTGCAGAGAAGCACGAGCCAAAGGCGAGTGCTTCTCGCACTTCTCGAGTGTTCTTAAAAATTCCCAAGTGATTATATAATTCAATAATGCACGAGGAACAAGTTTTTTATTTCTTTTATAAAATAAAAACAGTTTAATGAACCATACGTCACGCGCGTGCTTTATCGAGTTATAATGAACTCGGTTTAACCAATCATAGCGTGCGCATTTCCTTGAGCATTTTATAAATATATATATATATATATATATATATATATATATATATATATATATATATATACATATATATATCGTTCAGTACAGCATTCAGTTTCTAATACATTGTTTATCCACATACTTTTTTCCGATCTGTTCAGCAAACTGGTTGTAGTCTGATATATATAATATTCATTGTCATTCCTCGGTGCTTTTATAGGAGGACTCAAGTCAGCTGACATTATTTGACACAATGCCAGATTTTGCAAGTGAAGATCACGTACACAGGGAGGAAAACACACATGAGACTCCTGAGACGAATGAGACGGCTTTGGGCCAGGAATCCAGCCAAGTAAACCGGCCTTCAAGTTCAACATCGACTGACAACTATGGGTATGTAAATTTATATCTACATGCAAACTCGACTCCCACCTTCCCGACAACTTATAGATGATTTACTGTCTGCCAAAATAATGAAATTTTTGCTTCGACTCTCGTAGAGAAAGACACTTCATACATTTTACAGGTAATTTGTTCATAATTATCTTCAGTCTTCACAATAGCAGCAAAGTACAGGCATAACGGTATATACCGTATTTTCTAGATAAGGTGTCCCGTCGTTTATTTGAAACTCGGCCTTGTAGAGCCGACATTTATTTGAACTCGGCGTTTAATCGAGAAAATACGGTATATGTTTATGTTTTTGGTGTTTTTCAGTTATTACAGACCCGGTCCTAGCTTGCAGCTAGTAATGTGCCAGGTTGCACAAAAGTTTGCTCACCCTCTCAGTTCAAAAGAAATAAAAAATTCAACTGATTGCACTTTTAGGCTTTAATTGAGTTTTCGTTAGATAACAAGTTGTGTATTTTCCTTGTTACTTGAGGTCGTACATCCAACTACTGGACGATGATCCTTTGCCGGTCTTTAGTGACGAGGAAGAGGAATTTAAAAAAGACGTCCAAATAGCATTGGAGCTCAGCAGAAGGTAATTCTGGGTTTCTCTTCGCTTTATGTTTAGAAATGTTCTATAAACAACGCTAAAGCATACTATTTCTTGGCAGAGACGTCGTTTCCGATGTAAGCTTAGAGGATATATTAAGCGGACTGCGTTCATCAGTAATTGGTAGCTGTGATGGAAGAACCATTGTTAACATCAGAAGGGGACATATCTGGGAAGATTCGTGTCGTTCCCTGACCAGGAAGCGTTTTGATCCCAGAGCGGGGATATCTGTGTGTTTCGCCGACGACTTTGGCAACAACGAGGGTGCTGTGGACGTTGGTGGTCCCCGAAGAGAATTTCTGCGATTGCTAGTTAAAGCAGTCAACGAAAATTCGGGTATTTTTGCAGGACCCGAAAATCGACGCGTTTTAGCGCCATATGCCTATGGTAAGACTTTTTTTTTTTCACGAGAAAGGTGTAAGTTCAGTTTGTCACGAGCGTGCAACAAAGAAAAAACTGAATCTTATAAGGCCCAAGACAAACGCCGTACTTCACATGAGCCGAACTCAATTAATTGAGTTCGGCTCATGTGAAGTTCGGCGTTTGACTCAGTTAAGTTCGACTGATTGTATTTGGATCGGCTAGCCGTTCTTCACGGCTGGTCGGCTGATGTTGAGTTCGGCTGAATTAAGTTCGACGTTTGACTCAACAGGCGACCTTAATTAATTTGAGTCGACCTAAACTGTATTTAGGTTCGGCTCATGTGAAGTACGGCGTTTGACCTTAGCAGGCCCCGTTTACACGGGTCCGGACAAATTTTTGCACGGACGAATTTTGTTCCTAGACCACGTGTTTACATGGATCCGTGCAAATTCTGTTACAGATTGCAGTGGTGTTTACACGCAAACTTGCACACTTAGCCGTTCAAGAATTCGTCCAGTTCCGCCGGTCCCGTGTAAACGCAAGGTGGAACCGTGCAAGTTTTTGTCCGTGCAAAAATTTGTCCGGACTCGTGTAAACGGGGCCCTCAACCAATGAGCTACATTTTTAATTTCATGTTGGCAAAGTGTAGTAAAGAGGCGTAACATTGTGTGGCATACACTCTTGCCCTAAACATAAAGGTACACTAGTACTGACAAATTGTTATACCATTTGTTATCAATAGCTAGAGAAGAAGGACACTACCGACTAGCTGGAGTGATGTTAGCCTGGTCATTGGTGCACGGAGGACCCGGTGGTAATTTCTTAAGCACCAGCCTCTTTAATGCGATCGCACAAAGGAGTAATGAGCCCGTTTCTGTAGATCCAAAGGATATTCCCGATCAAGAAACCTTGGAGGCAGTAGCAAAGGTAACCTGTATGACTTCATTGATACCGAAAGTATTTTAGTGAAATAACGCTCCGCCTCTTACCCTGCACAAGATAGCTCATTTACATTACTGGTTTGCCCTAAATCATTACGTGTTTACCTTGAGCGTTTCGTTGAGGCCAACTAAAAATGCTACCGTGCAAACCGTAGATCTGTGCATTAACTCGGCAAAAAGAACATAAAAAATAGCGGTCCGAGAAGCACAAGACACTCTGCCATGCATGGTAACGAATCCTCCGTACGAACGTCACCCAAATTTCAATTTTCGGTTCCTACACATCTCATCGACTATTTTCTCTTCCGGACAATTGCGGAATCACAGCCCAATTCACCTTTTTTTGTCAGCCAGGTATTTCTACTTGCAACTTGCGGGCGAAAAACATAATAAACGTATTATGCAAATTTACTGTGTTTACTCTTAACGCGTGCAGTTACCACAATTATCAGTCTCACGAACACTTCTTAAAACTGGCTTAGATTAAACCTGAGGAACTCTAATGTTTTTGTTATTATAGATAGAAGATGCTGGTGATACCGAAGCACTGAACAAAGCTTTACAGAACGACACCATTCAAGATGTACTACTGGCACAAGGGTGTGTACCTCAAGCTCAACAGGTGGACGACAAGCACCGATTTGCAAAATTAATCAGTCGTCACGTCCTTTTGGACAGTACTCGCTATCTACTAGAAGATTTCAAAGATGGTCTTCGGACGCTGGGTGTCCTTGAGAAAATTCAAGCGTTCCCGTTCCAATTCTCTCTGTGTTTTTGTCACGTTGACAAGCCGCTTACGGCAGAGGTTGTGAATGCCACATTCAGAGCCCGACTATGCGAGCGTGGATCTAACCAATATGCTGCTCAGCAGCGGGCTGTTGTCTATTGGCGAGATTTTCTCCAAGACTGCGAAGGTGAGTGTTGACTTTATGAGTGCGGGTCGATTCCACTTTCAAGGGTAAATATAGGGAGCGTTCAGGTGCTGTTGAACTGGTCAATTTTCAAATTCGCATTGCATCCATTGCTTTACAGCATACATACTATGGGCGCGTTTTTTTTTGTCACAATTCGGGAATGAGAATGGCTAGAACGGAAAATATGCGCGTTTTTTTATGCCGCGCTCCGATTAAATCCAACGGTCGGAATTATTCTGAACATTCTGTACCAACCATTCTCATTCCAGAATTGTGACAAAAAAACGCGCCCTATATAAATTATGTCAAACTAAAACCAATCGTGACTTGTGCTTTGAATTCTGATTGGTTGTGCTGTTTACGTCTCTTGTAATTGGCCAGAGTGATAACTTTCTTTGGTTTACTACACTCAATTGAAAACCGCTCTATCAGTTTGTAATTCTTGTTAAAAGGCCCAGAAGAGGTCGAATAAAGATACTGCAAAAAAAGCGGTCGGTACCTGCGCTACCTGCAATTCCTTGGAATTGCATGGCAAACTAAACACTCTGTTATAAATAGTAACAGTAACTTAACACGGCTAAAAAAGATATGGTCTACACACATTATCAGTGTTTTAACACAGCAGTGTAACTTCATGATCAGATTCTTACTCACAGTATTCCTTTCCACAGCTGACGAAGCAGAAACGATGTCTCTTGCTGATGTGATGGTATTTGCCACGGGTGCAAGTAGCCTACCACCTCTGGGCTTTGACCAACCCGGTACGTTAACATTTCTAGACGAGAATCAACGGCTACCAATGGCGAATACCTGCACCTGTAACATGCAGCTGCCCGTATGCTATATGGACTACGAAGAATTTAAATCAAAGATGACTTTTGCCATGAAAAATTCCCCTTCTTTTGGATACGCATGAGGGTCACACTAACATATTCCAGAATTTTTTATAGAAATGCTATAGTTCAGTTAATCGATTGATTCATTCGGTGAATTTGCATAATTCAGTTTTGCAGTACTGTAGTTCAGTTAATTGATATTCAGGAAATTTGCATATTTCAGTATTGCAATTGACCACTTCCACATTTCCCATGATACAATTTGTTTGCCCCCCAAACTTAACATAAAGTATTGTTTTCAATTTCTCTTGGGAACATGCAGTCGTCCCAAGAGCATTTGAAAACAATAGTTTATGTAAGGTTTTTTTTTTTTTTTTTTTTTTGGGGGGGGGGGGGGAGGGTGGGGAACAAAGTGTATTTTGGGAAATGTGGAAGTGGTCAGTTCAATAAATTTGCATATTTTAGTATTTCAATAAAAATCATACATTTCGGTTAATTAATTGATTCGTTCAGTGAATTTGCATATTTCAATAAAAATCATACACTACAGTTAAGTTAATTGATGTATTTAGTAAATATGCATATTTCAGTTTAACAAATAAAAAAGCCTCAACTGTGTATTGTTCTGTTATAAAGCACGCAGGAAGCAGCGCGAGCAACAAAAGACGTGTAGCCTGGGGGAAAACACGAGCGAGATGGCGCGTGCATTTGTGAGTCCGTGCTTTGTACTTAAATAAAGCACGAGCGCGCGCGCTGTTTTAGCCAATTAAAGCGCGTGTTGTATTATCACTTCACCTGCATATTTCAGTATTTCAAAAAAAAAAAAACTCACAGAGGCCGAACTGGATAAACTTCAACTATTTTATTGGTGCCCTTTACCCCAACCTTGATCATATCTGAAAACTTGATGAAATGGTACAGAAAACCACACTTTTAACGATCTACCAAACATCCGTGTACGTAAAACGGTTTACAAAAATATATCAAATGGCTCCAAAGCAAGCTATGAATTACACCGGTATCTTTAACGGCATTACGCTGGAAAACAGTTCAATTCGGTTGGAGACGTATCCCGACGAAACGCAGTGTTTGAATGTACAGTTCCTTTCCATTAGTGCTAGACAATGGATCTATAGCACTCCGCAGAGCTACTGTATCCACCTCGGTTAATGGACTCCGTGTCTCGGGAACTTGGACATGTGGCAAATCTGACGTCAGCAATTCATTAGCACTGATTCCTCGCCATACAGCGTCCTCGGGAAAACCCCCATGGAAAGCGGTAAGTTGTAGGTTGAGCCAAAACATCTGAGCTGGGGTGTTATTGTTTTCCGTTGAAACGGAGTGGTTGTTATGAGCTGTAATGAATTCCCTGACACTCTTATTTATCCTCGGAAGATATACGTAATGCAAACAAAACAGGTCCGTTTCATTCAGGGGATCGAGAAGCCCTTCACTTTCCAGTTGATAGAACTCTTCTCTGAAAACAGACAACTCTTGCTCATTTGCAGCCCGGTTGTGGCGTTCAACGCGTTGGTTGTGAACCGAGCTTCCCACTATCACTGACCTTGCCTCCTCTCCCCAGGCCTCATTCATATCACGCCATACGTCAACATTTTCTCCGCCGTGGTCCGTTCTCACACGAAAGGGGCGTCCATACTTACGCACTGCCTCTAAGTACAGTTGAAGCACAGTGTGCGCCTTGTTGTTAGTGGAGCAGGAGCCAAACACTACAAGCCGGCTGTACCCGTCGATGGCATGATGCAACACTATTCGCCATCGTACCAGCTTGTGGTTTCCGTCTATGTGCCAAACATAGTTTGGGCATGGCACCGAGTACACGCGTCTTCTTATTGGAGGGTGAAAACGTGACATTGGGCCAGCTGGGTTGTTTTGGTGAATAGCACTTCTAACTCTTGATCGTTGAACGTGGATACCGCGCGCCCTCAGATGACCCATTACCATTACTTCTCCAGCATTGGGATGACTGGTCGAAATGACCTCGACTGCCTGACGAATCTCAGCCTCACTGACATCGGAAAACCGCTCGTAATCGATGTTGTAATCGCGGATAGCTTTATACAAGGTGGGCCGGGAAATATGTAAAACACTGGCAATTTTCGATACAGGGATTTTTAGTTTTAAGAATGCTTCCAACTGCTCTTTGTCGATACCCGTTCTTGGCCTCCCTTTTGACCTGGAATAAAATAACATGGTGTCAATAAATCCGCCATTAATATGCACCTTAAATGGACTCCTTGAACCACTGTCCCTTGCGCGCGTCTATTATTGTTTTTCTTTCTTTAGTTGAAATTTCACAACCAAAATGGACAAAAAAATCAAATTATGAAAACTTAAACAACTTTAAATAGATAGCTTATACAGCCCAGCCTTAAAGATTGCAAAGATAGAATCAGATGAACAAAGACACTCGCGAGTTTAGCAATATCTGTATTACAGAAAATGTCGCAAAGCACACTGGTTGAAGGTGTCCCTTTAAAGATTCGAGTCCCCACAGCCACGCGGAAACGGAAGATCTGGGAACGAAAATGATTAAAAATTCGAATTTCCCAATCTTCTTTCGACCTTTTTTGTGCCTGCCACTCAGGCTGAACTCAGGCTGCAGCCACGAAAACACTAAAGCGAACTTCGCTCAACCTGATTCGGTCAACGTTAGCCTACAAGTAAGTATAATATATTTTTTTTAATATGTGCAAGAGACATATTCCTTTGACGTGCTTTCATACAGTCGAACCCCTACTATTAAGCGGCCGTCCTCGGGGAAATGGCAGGTGGCTGCTTAATTAGGGGTACGCCGCATTATAGGTGGTCGCTTTATAGGGGTTCGACTGTATTAAAGGATTAGCGCAACATTTCCAAAGTAACGGACCTTCTTACTTTCGGAACTTTAAGGTACCTTTTCTGGATACCCGCTTGTGAGAGGTCGCTACATTGACCATGCCACATCAGTCGCACAATAAACAAGGAAATTGTTTATCTATACAATGTCTCAAGACTATAATGATTCACTTTACGTTCATGACATAATGTGCTTATAACATCACTCATTAAAAGTAAACTTTGAAATACTTCCTTACCTTATCATTTCGTCTTCCTCTGACGAGGTGCTTCCTCCTTGTGTATTTGCTAACTGAGAATAACAAATTACAAAACGGAACAAGTGTCAAGAATAATGCCAAGCTGTCTTATATGAAGTTAGAGGGAGGGACAGATGAATTAAAATGTATTTAATTACATAAGGTATGATATAAATATTCCACCAATCGGATGGGGAAGTCAGCTTCTCCCAAAAAAAAAAAAAATTAAAAAAATGTGTGGTCGCTTGCAAAGATTTGTAACGTGTGTCACGCAACGCGACAAGGGGAAAGGTCAAAAGATCAGCATCGGCGTACGGGAAAAATTTCGTCGGGGGGGGCTGAACTTAATTTGCCCGAATGAAACTCGTGACGTCATGTTTATTCGTCATGATGATGATTCTAGCACTCGCTGACATTTTACTTTTCTACCACTGTGAACGATGCGAGAAATCGACGTTTGAACCGGGCCTTAGGCCCGGTTCAAACGTCGAACTTTACATGTGCCGAACCTAATGCAAATTAGCAAAATCCATTGTTCTTGCTAATTTGCATTAGGTTCGGCACATGTGAAGTTCGACGTTTGAACTGGGCCTAATAAGTCTCACATTCGTCGCACTTTACACGGTGCGATAAAATATATTTTACGAGACTTCGACGAAGACATAATTTGAACAACCAGATACCAACCACACATATACTGTCCCTATAAGCAAGTGGTCGCCAAATGTTAGTTTCAGTCCCTGCACGATCTACAATATCATTCCCACCCTTGGCGGACCACAACGCAAATTTGTCGTTCTATGGCCCTATTTACATGGAAAGAGGATGATCCTAGTGCAAGGATGATCTTAGAAGGTTCATTTGGTTTACATGCGTAAATACGGCATCCAGGATCAACTTTTCATTTGGTTTACGTGAAAAATTAGGCAGGATGGGCCCAGTACCTTTGAGTTCGGCGCGGTTGCAAAACAAGACGGTGGGCGACAATAACAAAAGCGAAGATAACGTTGGGGCTCCCGAGGCCGTTTACATGGAACTCGGATGATCCTAGCGCTAGGATCATCCTACCTTTCAGATAGGATGAACCTAGGGGATCTTAGCGCTAGGGCCAAATGCAACCTTTCGCATGTAAACTGAGAGTAGGAAACATGTTGCGCTCGGATGATCCTAGCACTAGGATCGTCCCCTTTCCATGTAAATAGGGCCTATGTCTGCTCACGCGGTTAGCATGTTATGGAGCTTTCACATCAATGACATTATTGATGTAGTATAGAGCTCGGTTAGAAAGTTAAGTGAGTAATGTGAGTTACGAAATAAAAACAAATAAATTAAGACATTGAAGCACAAAATAATTCAGTAATTTTACTGTGTCTGTGGTGCCCGAATAGTCGACCAGTTTTGCCCGAATAATACTATATCTTTTTACGACTGGGGGGGGCTGCAGCCCCCCCAGCCCCTACCCCTCGTACGCCTATGAAGATCAGTATAGGATTTTCGCTCCTCTTTCTTCCTGGGGGTTTCTTTCATAGAGATTCGTAGCTTACCGATTTAATAACATGCAGTACACTTAACTAATGATGCAGCGAGGATGGAATAGGGGCTGGGAAAAACATCAATAACAATAACACAGCTGTGTCTTTATTTACACAATGACACTCAAAGCGTAAGTCACGACCACGACGACAAACCTACCTCCTGTGCACTCGCCACAGAGTTAACTCCGGGGTTTTCAAGACCAAGACCACGACCACGACTTGACTGGCTTGGAAGTGATGAAAGGGCTTGGTCAACTGCCCTTTCTACGGCCCTAGAGACCGCCGAGGCGATTGACCTCGAGAGCTCGTCAGGTCGAGCAGACATCTTTGCGAGTTTTCCCGCGCTAGATACCCTCGTGACTTGTCACGTGCACGCTCTCACGGTTTCAGTGATATCAAATAATTTTTTTTTATTTGAAATAATGCTTTTCATGGTTTGAAATAAGCGGTTGAATTGACCATAATACGCCGGATATCAAACAATCAATGACTGATTTGAAATCGCAAAGCAATGATTTCAAATATATAACTTATATTTAAATAAGCAAGTCGTGATTTCAAATCATTAACGCATGATTTCAAATCAAAAATTATTATATCAAATAATAAATTTTGATTTGAAATCAAAATTTATTATATCAAATAATAAAAGTCATTATTTGAAATAACAAGATTTTATATGAAATAAATGTTTATTATATCAAATAATAAAACCATGATTTCAAATAATAAGATTTTATATGAAATAAATTTTTATTATATCAAATAATAAAACCATGATTTCAAATAATAAGATTTTATATGAAATAAATTTTTATTATATCAAATAATAAAACCATGATTTGAAATAATAAGATTTTATATGCAATAATTTATGGCGTCTTCAATAATATCATATCACAAAGCGTTAATTATTAAATAATGGAAAAAATGACAAAATTAAGCTAAATCATTTTTTTTACAAACGGCGCCCCATACACGTTTGGATAATTATTTTATTGCTCAGGACTTGTATGATTCCCTTCTAAAATACGAAATTTTGCCTTGTGTTTTTTCCGATCATGATTCTGTTGATTTAGCCGCAATTTGCATAATGCATTTTCCCGTGGACCAGGACTTTGGAGGATAAATTTAGAATGTAATAATATTTACGATATGATCTCAGAAATTATTAAGAAACATGTATTGTACCGGAAAGCATTTAATTCCATTCAAGCTTGGTGGGATTTTCTTAATAATAAAGAATCTATAACATTAGTTGCTATAGATCTTGGTCGAAGTAAACAACGCATATTAATCGCGATAAGGCCACGCAACTATAATTTCTTTGATCGAAGCAAAACGGGCTCTTATTGAAGGAGATAACTCAGCGAAAACCACCATACAAACGCTTGAAAGAGAAATTCGAGCCGTAGATTTATCCCAAATGAGAGTAAACCAAATTCGTAGCAGAGTCGAATGGCTTGAAGAAGGTGAAAAACCTACCAAATTCTTTTTTTACGCTCGAAGCAACACGGCTCAGAAAAATACTGTTTATTCTATTTTTAACTCCGCCGGTGTTAAAGTCTTTTCACAAGACTCCGGCTCATTTAGATTTTTACCGTAATTTGTACTCGCAAGAACCTGTTAATTTAACAGTCCAAACCGAATTTTTGAACAAACTTGAAAATAGATTAAGTGAGAGCGAAATTTTATCCTGCGAAGAATCAGTTTTATCTTTGGCTAAAATTACCCACGCAATACGTGGACTTTCTTCAGGGAAACCCCCCGGTTCAGACGGATTACCTCAAGAATTTTACGCTAAATTCTGGGATAATTTGGCCCTATTTAGTTTTGAAAATAATTATTTCAGTGATTCAATGCACTCGATGTTGATTACAAAATTTGTTCAAAAGCTCTTACAAACAGACTTTCAAAAGTGTTACCCTCGATTATTCAAGAAGATCAAACTTGTTCCGTCCCAGGTAGGACGATTTTTGAGAATTTATTTATTTCTCTTGCGTGGCACTCTAGATTATATAAATATTACCAATGAAACTGGTATCTTGCTGAATATTGATCAAGAGAAAGCCTTTGACAGGGTAGAGAAGCATTGGTAAACTTTTTACCAATGTTAAATGCCATGAGGTTAGGAGCTTGGTGCTCACATCCGGACAATCCTTATGGCCTGACGTGGGTGTCAAGAATGCGAATCTTGGGTGTCTGGTCTAGCAATGGTAATGCAAATGTGAAACTGGATAACTGGTTACCACGCCTTTCCAAGCTAGATTAAAATTTGAACCTGTGGAAGGGTGTGGGGTATTTTTACTCCCACCCTATCGGCACTACTCAATACTAGGTTTTTAGTTAATGTTAAGACTATTTTCTTTTACCTATGGACTTCTGCTTACGACGAGAATGACATGCGAGTGCGCTTTTTTATTAAGACCATACTTATGGTATACGGGTTTTTCGAAATAAAGCAACTTTTCACAATGGCACCGAGAACTCTCGGGCCACTGTAAGGAACATAAGGAATGACATCACAACACAGTTGCAAACTGATTTTTCCCGAATGACCGAACAGAAATTTTCTGCTTTGTGGTGTCATCCGAATATTTGTGAAGCTTGTGACTCTCATAATTGAGCTACTGGCAACTCATCATTTCCAAATCAGTTTCTCGGGTAATTTTCCAAACGCAACAGATGTATTTTATTCGGAAATTAGTCATACTAGTTATTCTAGACCGTGCACGCAAAAAAACTGCTCGAACAGAAAGATATTACGTTGGATAAAGCCTTGGATATCCAGCGAACACAAGAGTTAACTGGTATACGTGCATCAGAAATGACAACTGAAGAGGCTAATGTCAATTGCAAACGATTCTGGAAACAGCTAATATTGAGACCTTAGAACAACGTAGATATTTTCAATCATTAGTTGTGTTGTACAAGAGTTTATACGGATAGGGCCCAGTCCTAACAAAAGCAACTGCTTTAGCTGGGAAGTAATTAAATTACGAAATATTTCATCTTCATCTTTTCCCTTTCCTGACTTTTGCAGTCCTTAGCAATACTTGCTCCAAGTGACTGAATTAATGCCATCTCTGCTTCTTCGGCATCATTTTGTTTTTTCTTTGACTCACTGCTAGATTGTTTGTGAAACTTCCAAGAAGGCTTCTGCACTTTAGTCGCTTTGGCTTTACCAATGGCTGAGAGGTATCACTCACAACTTCAATATCTGGAGTTGTACTTCGAGCTGTATCACTGCCTTCATCATTTGAATCAGAAATGTCACCGCCTTCTGTTTCGAAATTTGAATATGCTTGTGCCTTATCTGTAGAGAAATTTTACTCTGATTAATTACAAATATGAGCTTACATGAAAAACATATTTTTAATATATAGTTTTAACTATTCTCTTGATTCGTCACCTTGGAAAATATCAAAGATTCGTAGTAAACTGGCTATTTAACGAGATAATTTGACAATGAAACATAAAATGTGAACAATCCTGAAACAATCTCGTCCTCAAGTCTTCACATTTCACTGAGAAAGAATTGCAAATCAAATCATATTACCTTTGTACGCGTCATCCCAATTTCTTTCGCTACTTGAGCCCACGCTTGTGCCTCTTTGTTTCTGTCTTTAAATTTCTTACACTCTTTGTCGTACAATATTCTGCAGTTCCGAACAACCTCGGAAAACTTTTCATCAAAATCAACCGTGGCCTCCACCATTTTGTTCAAATGCTCAGACGCGGAGGAATAAGGAACGAGCGCTTTAATTGGCCAGACACGGCGGACGTAGTAAATTTCCTTGTGCTTATGCGGTGTTTCGTTTTCACACAGCATAACGCGAACGCAAGCACAAACGCAAGCACAAGAGAAGGAAACATTTTGATCCTTGTGCTTGTGCTTGCGCTTGCGCTTATGCTTGCGTCGAGGCCGTTTTCACGGTGAAATAAGAGCTGTTATGCTTGCGCTTGTTCTTGCGCTTGTGCCTATGCGTCGCTAGTGAAAACCAGGCTTAAGACCCAACATTATATAACAACACCTTACTAGACCTGCATGCAAGCACACGGAAGCACACGGAACTAATAAACAGGTACGTTTTGAGAGTGTCCCACAAGTTCGTGGTCTTGTTTTTTAACCAAGTGAACTTTTGATTTACATGCGTTATCCTGTTCAAAGTTTTTGTATTTCTTTTCTTATATGTACAATATCATTGTTAAGAATTTCGTTAGCTGGTGTGATTCGCCTTGTTTTTTATCTCACTTTTTAATCGCCAAGGAATATCTTCCTCGTTTCTTAGGGCCGTTTTCTCTCCAAAACGTTCATCACCCGCACAAAAACATTTTTTAACACAAATCGTACAGAAATCTTACAAGATACACAAACAGATGCTTCTTTTCGAAAATAAGCAAACTTGTTTGTCACCGCGCATATTTGGCGCAAAGTTATAAAAAGAAAAACATATATACGGTACAATTTCAAGGCCGTGATCATTATAAACCCTATACTATGTGGTTTTTATGACTCTTTCTTAACAAAATGCTAATTTTAATGGCCCGACAATAAATCAAAGCCCGGCTTATGAGGGGCACGAACTTTTGGGACAAGCCAGCTCATACAACGTCCCAGCAGGCTTTACGTGCTGCAAGTTAGCCTGTTTTTTTTTTTCCAGGTGTGCGCCAGTAAAAGTCTCTGTTTAGTTTGTAAAAGATGAAAATTTAAGCCTGATTGTAAGTGCTGGTTATTCCAAAGTGGTACTATTCTATTAAAATTGAGGTCCCTGAACAAAGGGGTGCAAAACTGTAGGGGTGTAAATGCAGTGAGAGATGGCAATCATGTTGACAATTGCAGATATCAGTTAAGCATTCAATAGGAAACAG